>JXWZ01006665.1:0-14710 GCA_000956215.1 Anopheles farauti No. 4 | reverse complement strand
GAATATAGCATAAAGTTACCATTGCTATTGCAGCTCATGGTAACCTAGATACTGCGAGCAAAGTTGCAAACAAAGTGCCAGGTTCAAAACCACATATTCCTGATGCTATTTATAGCAACGCTCGTTTTATGCTCCTAACAGATTTTTACCGGTATGACGTAAACGAAACTCCATCAAACAGGATGATCTTCCCCGATCCCTCTACATTAACATTCCACCAGCTGTAACCGTTCGGACATGATCAATTTCCAGCGCGTAAGAAAGCTAAAACCGTTCGCATGGTAGTAACCGGCCGGTTTCCTTTTCTTTCGCCGTGTGTAACCCGAAACTCAAAAATATCGATACACCAAAGAGTGGCAAGCGATACACACAAACACAGCTCGTTCTCAGACGATCCATTTACTGGACCTGTCCCCGTTGTGCGTATTGTTACACGGTTTGACTCATTCGATGGCTGCAAACATGCCCCAGTTCAAGATGGTGTGCTCTTGGTGTCCGTCGAAAATTGCGCCCAGCGTCATTGCGGTCAAGCGATCGCATGCGAAGGGTGCGTCATTTACGCCCGGCCATCCGGTTTTGGGATGGAACGTTCTCTTTCGGCTGTTCCGTCGGCCTATGTGGCCTCATTTCGGTTCGAGAGTCGAAGCGAGCGGTTTTCTTTCCTCAACCTTCGATATTGCGGTCGGTTTGTTCTTTTGGGTTGAGAGATGAATACGCCGAGCGCGTAAGAATATTCATCCGCCTTCGGTCGATGAGATGAGTGTAAAAGAAAGCGTACCGTGCTAATGTGCGAGATTACGCTATGTTGCGAAAGTTTGGATCTCGGGGATTAAAAAAAACTCGATAGAAGCGAAGGTCTAGGCAGAGAAAGGTGTAGAAAGGTTTGATGTTATGTTTATAGCATTCGAACGACGGCTGTAAAACCTGTAAAGCTGGAGACCGAAGCTGTCAAAAAGATGGATTTTGTCAATTCTTTTTCTCCCACGAATGGAAACCCGGTATCTCCCGGCAATACAAATTCCTTGCCGTTATTATGCCTTTGAATTGCATCGAACAAAACAAGCAACATACGGAACCTATTCATTGTGCTAATTGCATTACGCTAAATGGTACCGTCATTTCAGACCGAAACAACCGACATCGTATCGATCGTAAAGGTGACAGACTGACGGAAGTTGGAAGGGAAATTTATTGATTTGTCGAATGACCTCCGTGAACGCTACGTTCCGTGTAACGTGACGTCGGGTTGTTCCAGGTAACCGACTTCTAGGGGATGATTTTTTTTTCTCTTTCCCCAGCGACCGATTCCCAGGCTTCTTATCCCTTGCTGTAAAGGTCAAGCAAACCTCAAGGGCAAGATCGATCCGGGCTGTCCGGACACAGCTGAACTCAGTGTTTTTTTTTCCAAATGTGTTAAAAGAGTATCTAGAACGAGTAGTAACTTGACTAATTGTAAACGATTTTATTAAATGGATACGTTCAGAACACGAGTTAAATCATTCCCACGTTTAAAACTGCGTCCCACGTATTGACGCGCTCATTCACCGACAGTTACGATTTCCATCGCACAAAATAACAACAAATCAACGAAACAGAGTTTCTCAAGAATCTGCCGGAATTCACTTCCCAGCAAGCTCTACCCGTCACTCCGTTCGTTCATTACCTGGTCGGCCACCCCAAAAAACCCATTGTGGGGTGTCGTTGTTTTAAGTTAGAATTTTATGACTCCATCTTCACCCGTTGATCAGCCGGTCGAAAGTAATTTCATTGTTTCCGTTTCGTTTTCCCTAGAGTAAAGCGAAAATTACCCATCCGATCATGTCAATCTCGTAGGTCGTTTTATCGTCGGAAGCATCCCAATTGTATTACGTTACACATTTAAGCCAGACGTTTTATTCCCACCTCACAGCAGAACGCTGATCAACCTCGAGAGAGCGAGAGAACAAAAAACTCGTACGCGACGAATAATTAGCTGTCGGGAAGAGGAATCGACCAAAAGGACAATAGATGAATGCTTGCTTCAAAGTATGAGCACGATCGCACGCAGAAGTTGAAGAAACAAAACCACCGCACTCCAGAACCACTACGCATTCGGCCAGTGAAAGGTTTCCCGCTGTAGATACACACCTCACCCGAAAACAAAATAAAATAAACGAAAGACTTCAATCCGCAACGGAAGACGAACCCTACGAAGGTTGGGTTTCTTCGTTTGCTTTCGATGGCTTGTTTCGCTCTTTGTGCGAGCCTTGCTTACGGCCGGCGTGTCGCACCGTACGCATTTGGGGTGTTTTCTTCTTGCCTGCTGCCCCGGTGACGACGATTCCTTCTACACATGCTGTTGATGATGATTTCTGGTTTTTGCTGATTCCCGCTGCGTCTTTAACTATCATCAGCGAAGATCGCCTACGGTGGTGTTTTGTGGTAGGTGGAAGTGAGAGTGAGAGAGAGACAGAAGAACGGTGCTGTTGAATCATACGTATACAGACACACACACACACGCGCGCGCACCACCACCAAAAGGCAGGTTGTGGAACTTTCTTAAGCGTCCGTTCTTCCCCCAGCGAGCAGACCCATAAGTCGATCGTTTATGCTGGGTAGCAGTTGTATGTGGACAGGTAGGTGTGAGTGTTTGTGTGAACTGGCACCTGGCTGTTGTGTACGCATCCTTCGCTCCGAGAGACGTCTTCAAACACGATCGCTTTGCACGGGGCTTTCTCGACGGGCGATCGTCGTTGGGAGATAAAACGACTCAAAATCTACCCGTTACGCTCATCCACACTTTCAAAACACGCCTCTTTAGAAGATGGCACTAACTTCAAACAATATTCAATATTCTCCTTCTACCATGGTCCATGGTAGAAGGCAGATTATATTTTTAAATTCAAAACTTAACGAAACGTGACGCCACCGGGCCGATAGCAAAAAAAAAAAAACGCTGCGTTGTGGTGGTGGTGGTTCTTGTTGAAATTAAAGCCACCCCTCTGGCGGTGGCACTGGTGGTAGTAACATCGGCGCTGACGGTGTAAAAATTCCAACGCATGACTCATGGTTCGCCGTGTGTATGTATACAACTAGACGACGACGACGACGACGACGCGGTTGCAATTTGTCGTCCAGCCGTAGACACGGCAAGGGATTAGTCGGTGGCTTACACCGTTTGGTGGTACGAATCTTTAAGCAATCTACCCCACCCGGGAGACTTACCTACGATAAACACCCCGAGGGTGGTGATCGGTGCCAAACTTCGCATCCTCATCCTTCGTTTCCTCCGCCCGGTGGTTCGTCGCTTGGTTGATTTCTTTCCGTTCCTTTCCGTCGTAGCTGTTCCTTCCGCCGTTGTGCACTTTCGCGGCACGATCGTACCGTACCGCCTGCCTCTCGCCGACCACACCCGTCTCGTCTCGTTGCAGCGAATCGAATTTTCTCTCAATTTTTCGCTCCTCCAACCTCACAGCGACGAACACTTTTTCACATTCGATTTTTGCACGCACTGCACTGCGCGAACGCGAACGCAAACATAAACACACATCGGGGGACGGGGGAGAGGTAGATAACACAACGCAACAGAACACAACAAAAAAAAAAACACTCTCACACAAACGTACACTTACACCGAAACACTTCCACAGCCACACCGTTTTTTTATGACGTTTGTTAGGCGCATTAGCGGCACGGACGATCCTTTCTCCGCTGCTCAAGTTGCGGGCGGCATTCGGATGCTGTGGGTTTTACCGGGGGTAGGGGGGTGGGTACTGAAAAAGTGAAAGATTTCACTCGTGTTGCAATAAGGTGTGCCTTTACTGGTGGTAGATACAAAAAAAAACTTTTTACACAGTCAACGAACACCCGAACGAACACGAATTTAAGAACACTATGGAGCCAAAAATTTACCGCACTAATAAACGTGTATCGTGAAACGCGCAGTAACAGCACGTCATTGGTACAATCACACACAACATACACTCGCTTTACGATTCACATAAGGGGGCGTATATGCACCGGAGCACGGATCAGCACTTTTTGCGGTCGGCCCAAAAAGCACGAATTCCAGCAGAACGAACACTTGGTTGCGGTAGATCACGATATCGCGACAAAAAATCGCCCAATGCTTAGCACACTTCGCACTATTGCGCCCACGTGCCCTGCGCTGCGGTGGCTGGCTTTCGACAACCGCAAGTGGGGTGGTAAGCTAATTTTCACCCCCGTGGCTGGCTGCACGCAACATTCACCTCTGGAACGCGGACGGAACATAGACCGTCCGTACGCGACGGCACTTCAAACTCGACTGTGTGTTTGTAGCGCGGCCTACACTACCACATGGGGTAGTATGACGAAGTCGCGGCGTCCGCGCCGAACACCATGACAACCGGACGGCGAGACAATGGCAACGGGCTTAATGATGGGGTTTTCGTGGCGTCCGCGCGCGTCTGTGTTGGTGAGGCTGCTCTGTGGGCTCGCTCACTGTCCGGGCTGGAAAGAAGTGATTCCGTTCGCGCCGCTTCTCACGCAGGTGAACTTACTCATCTGCCGCCGAACACGGCGTTGAATGGCGCTGCACGATCGTTGATGTAAGGGTGATATACATGCAGCTACAACACACGGCAAACGGGACAAGTAACCAAAAAAAAAAAAAAACGAAAACACAGGACAGACACGCATGCACTCTACGCGAGCCACAAACAAATGGATGGACCCTGCTCGTCTTGATGCAGCAGCCACCGTGCTGCCTATTAAACGGCAGGTATGCGTACCAGCCAGGGGTTTGCATGTGTTCGTGTGGACAGGTGAAAAAATGTACAGTAGAGGCCGTCGCGCAAACCGGGTTCGACCGGGTTTTATGTTAACAAATTTATACTATATTTTATTAAAAATGAAAGGCGAATACAAACAAATACATTTATGTACTTCACGTACAAAAAAAACTTTTCAACGTGACACAGTGGGTTTTCTGCTAGTTCTATATTCATCTAGATCAAATTAACCACTTACAGTGCGGTGCAGCGTAGACTCGCGTAGGAAAAAGTGTACTTCAATAAATTAATGCTAATTTTTTCGTTTATATATTCCTTCTACTTAAGTGTTCCTATCTCTTTCGAATGATCTCAATCTAAAAAATATATATATTTCATAAACTACAATATTGTTAGTTATTTTTACACTCGAAGTGATTTTAGTACAGTAATTGATATTAATTGCAACCGTGAGACCTTTACAAGGCACATTTGTTCTAAAAATGTTTTAACAAACAGGTTTTTAGTATTACTTTTTTATGCAGTTTGGACATGAAAAATATGTGTTTAATACAAACACAAAATACATAGCACATGCTAATCAAACATAGAAAAGCATAATTATTATCCAAAATTTTTCAAATATATTTTTTTATATTTTGTTGTTGAATGTTGTTTGAATGTTGTTCTAAAAATTACCCGTGTCCATTTCAATAGCAAAAGGCAATCGCTTATCATTTTTGCATGGCCACTTCATATTAATAAATTTTTAATATTTTAATAACAGATTATAATATAATTTTGCGTCTTGTGCAGAATTATTCGTGTTTTATTTGTTAAGTTCGGATCCAAACACATATGTAAAACGGATATCTTGTTTAGTTACACATAACTATTAGTACAAATATCTGTCTTGGGTTCTGTTGCTAAAAGTGAATCGAAAAGATGTTTTTATCGGATGTATTTTATGTGTGGAAATAAACTGAATATAATTCCTTTTTTATTTGATTTCACCCGCTATATTCACTGCCTTCATTATAAATCCCCAAATTAGCAAACCACGCGCCACAATCACATAATCGGGGTAGTGAAACGGAACTTAAATTATTTATGCTTTATTTACACCTGAAATGTAAACTGTTAATTTGTCATCTTTGATATTCAGGACAGACAAGACAAGAAATATCGCTTTCACAGATTATTTTTTGAGATTTCAACAGATTTATTCTTAAATAGAAGATAAAAAATAAAGCATATTTTTGGTGGTGTTTTACACTATTGTACATACATTGTTTGAATGATATTTGTTAATCGATTCTCAAAATTGTTTACATTCTTTTGCTTCAACATCGTGCCTCGAATATCAATCCTTCTGCTTTCTATTACAGTGGTTACTGTTTATGTGTATTTGACCGTTAATTTTAAATTATATGAATATGCTTGCTTTCAATTTTACGAAATCTATCCAAACTGGTGGTTGTTTCAATGTTTTAATGTACTTTTACTGCTCCGTTGCAGTAAACCATCACATAGCTTCATGTACAATTTAAAGTCTACGAAGTCTACAAGCTATGAGTTGTTAGCTTGTGCCAAAGGGCTTCCCCATCCATGTCATCGATAGAGGCGTTTGTTTTCGACGGGTAAACTTTCTTTAACCAACGCACACTATCCTAATAGTAAAAGATATATTGCTCTTCGAGGATTATTGTACGGTCGAAAAGGGTTTCATCGATAGAACCCATCTTACGCATTGTGTATGTGTATATTTGTGTGTACTACAATTCAGCTTCAGACATTTGCTGCTACAGTCACGATCTGTTATCAATTTCCTATACACGTTACTTTTAAAAAATAAAATAAATAGTTTTTGACTTCTGCACATACCAGTAAGATCATAGAAAACATTGAAATCTGTTTCAACTATCGCTCATCTTTTGTTCACATTACTATTATCGACTCAACTCTTCTCATGGCGCTCTGAAATAGTTTATGTGTACTCGTACAGTACCGCAAGGAGCTGACTATTGATCATGGAAGGAGATATCGATTGCATTTTAGCGGCTTGAGCTGCGGACAATACAAAGCAACAGGTACAGAGAAGTAGAAAATTAATTCATCAACACTCAGAGAGGGTGGTATTATAGAACAAGAATCAACTTTAACTTTTTTGAGCAATTTTACACACACGCACACACACATACAAACGATTCTTACCGACGATGTTGGAAACGAGTACGATCATTTTTGTGTATTTTGGTTAATGCACTTCAAAAGGATTTCCAGAGGATAGACATTCGGAAGGTTGATCAACCGACAGAAAAAAAAAACAGAGAAATTTGTCGTTTGCGGGGATAAGACACGCAACCAGGCAGTAACAGAATCAGCAGCTATGTTCAATTGTTTTTATTTGTATTTTGATTTCGCTGTCAGGCACATAATAATGAACAAATTAAAACATTACAACACAAGTACACGTTATGATATAAATTAGAAACTAATAACAATGGCACCCTTCGGAGTGATCATGGTTTACATCAGCTAATGAAACACCTTACAAGCAGCGAGATAAATCCAAACAAACGATTTGAGCTAGCGGACGCACGCGGTTATGGTCTCGGATATAGTGGCTGCTTGAAAGCTTACAACCAACGGTTTAAATATATAATTCACTCAAAGATTCAGGCTACAGTCAAGTTATTGCTTCCTTGATCCCTTTTATGTGTGTGTGTCTTTGGGGAGGAAGGTGCGTTTGTGTGTGTGCAACAGGATATTCCGGTTATCATACATTCCTACAATCAGGCACAAACTGTAGAGAACTGAATGTGATTTAACGTCATACCGTCGG
The DNA here is from genome assembly GCA_000956215.1 of Anopheles farauti No. 4. Taxonomy (NCBI): domain Eukaryota; kingdom Metazoa; phylum Arthropoda; class Insecta; order Diptera; family Culicidae; genus Anopheles; species Anopheles farauti No. 4. The sequence goes on along the minus strand of JXWZ01006665.1, from coordinate 7,135 downwards.
TTTGGAGTCTGCTGCTTTGGAGAGGATTTTAAATATTTGGTAACCGTAGTGTCTCAGGATACATGGGTTTATCACGCGAAATACAAAAAAAAAGATCTCACTGGCTGTGCATTTTGTAACTCTTTTTAATGGTTTTATGACCCGTAGAAAATCGTTTCATGGTAAATTTGGTACAAGCTTCTTTTTTTCTTTTCGTCTATGTTATGTATGCGTTCTAGTGGAACACGAAGTAACGGACTAGAAATATCAGATACGGTATAAAGAGAGGAAACGAAACAGAGTTAATAATGTACACATTTGCCCAGTTAAGGGATAAACAATAAACAATATTACAAAGAAAAAAAAATGGGAGGGACAAATAATGGAAAATATTAATCCTACGTATTCAAATAAAAACTGTACTAAACATCACTTCAACAAAATTAACAAAAGCAGTTTTGTTAATGGCAGAAAATGCACTCAACCGCGAGATTATATCTGAAAGTGAAGAACAAATTCATACAACAAAAACAAATAGCTTATAAGTAGCAAATGAAAGCACATTCTACTGATATTGGGGACGTTTAGTATCGTTTGCGCTGTCGCTCCATTTAAAACAAAACTTACTTTACGTGCTGGTTGACTGGAATAGGTTACCACGTTTAGTAGGAAATTAGTATTGCTCACGTTTACTCCATTACTGCATGAGTGTTACTTTACTTTACTATTTTGTGAAGTGTTATTGCTGGTCTGTAAGCGTTATTGGAGTGCTGTTGCTATACTTGAGACATGCACACAAACACACTGCTGAAGACGTGACATAAAAAGATTAGTAGTAAAAGAAGTATTAGTGGGTACTACGTTCACTGGATTCTAAGGTGAGCGATTCGAATGCTACAAAAAGTAAAAAAGCAATGTAACATGTTTAAGCAATCCAAAATTAGTCAATAACCATCTGTGCGATAGCTTGTGAAGCTAAATGAGCTGTTTGCTTCACGGGCAAACAATATGCGCTGTGTTAGTATAATATTTATATATAAGATAAAAAGACAATGCATTAAAACAATTGTTACTATTGCTTCTAGAACACAATTTCCCATAAATGCTAAGCATCGTGCACACTTCGTGGGGTAGTATGCTTAAACAGATTATTTTTAGATAGTGTGGTGACATGTTTACGTAAAGCTATCTGATCTATTATACCACTACGTGGATAATAAATTCTGACAGATGACACTGGGGGTGAGTATGGGGACCTGTTTTGTTTCGCCTTACTGCTATAATCTCTACAATTTGTCGATCATCTGCTTGGACGACCAGAGTGTTGTGTGTTTGGGTGCTTTTTATAAGCAATTAAGTTCACACAAAATAAACGACACAAAACTAGCGATAGAACACTATTGGTAGTCAAACGATCGTGTATGAATCATATTGCTTATCTTCCTATGCAATATTCTTGTGGAAGCTAAATATCTGCTGCTGTGTTTGTATAGGGATGTGTTCGCGTACGCGTTTTAAATCTTATTTTTGGTATGAAACTACGACGAACGAATGCCATTAAAGTAAGTGAGAGGCTGACAGGCAGGGTTGATGTTTTGTTTTTTTATCATTGTTTGATTGAATGCTAACAACTTGGGGAAAGGGAGAAAGATCAGGGGAAGAGCGGGTGCCCCGAACAGACAACGGTTGGCGATCCTGTACTGATACTGCCTAGTGTGGCCGATAGTGTGGATCGATACCACTATAGGAAGGCTTACCTCTGCCGTTGGCCAGATTCATCGCGCTGGTGCCACAGGTCGTCAAATGGGGACTTTGGTCGCTGCGGGTACGATTATTCAGGAACTCGCGAATGTGCTGCACGATCAGATCGATAGCGACTGGAAGTAGGAACAAAGAGCAGTACAAAGGGTAAGTGAAGAGATAAAAAAGGAGTGTTTCAAAAAATGGATATAACATTAAAATTCAATCCCAATACATCCCACAGGTACGACGGATCGATCTATCACTACCAGGAAGTAATATCGATAACAGAACACATTCTTGTTGTTTATGTTGCAGATTTGATAGTGCATCAACGGTGGCTAAATCAACCATGAACGACAAAACCAAACGCACGCTGACAGTGATCACCGAAAGAAATATAAACACGTCTTGTGCGGGAGCTATAGAACGAATATAAAACGAAACAAAATATAAAACACAACACAAAATGAAAAAAAAATCGTACCGGGTGGATGCGTATTTGAAAAATGTCCTCTTTATTTTGCCACACACGAAACATGCCTTATATTGGATAGCGGGTTTGTATGATCACCATATGTTTGTTCTATTACTTTGTCGTTAGTTACCGTTACTGTTTTCCTGTTTTTGTTTGCCTTAAACGTTACACTGTAGAACACTTTCCCATCGCGTTTCGTTTGACGTCACCGGACACCATTACAGTTTAAGTGTGTTAAACGTCTAGTAATAGTTCTAGTCTACACAGTTAGGCAGACGTTACAAATTTAAGACTAAAGTGGTTTGTATGCTTTGCTACATTGACACAATTTTTGCACTGAATGTGGTTTAGTGTAGATTAGAGCTCGATGTTTGCGAAGAAAAAAAAACAAACTAAATTCATTGGCAGTGGGCACAACCGGGTAAAACCAAAGGAATGTATAACAAATAGTATTTCCAGAAAAAAACAAACGGAACATTAAATTTGGGAATGTTGGGAATGGGTTGTATGCAACGATGCAGGGATTTTTTGAGAAACTAAAAAAAAATCGATTAAAAGCGAAAATACGTGCAAAATTGAAGATTGGCCTTACAAAGGCTGACTGGTTTCACTATGCATTGGTGTTGGCAATTAGATGTTTGCAATGTCCTGTCTAATTAGCTAAAAATAGATATATCTATTTAAGTATGCGCTTACAGAGATTAGCGGGAGAGTAAACGGACTTCCTCAAATAACAACGCGAGAGGTTAATGCGTTCTATGACTTTAAGAGGCAAATGTCACGACAAAGCTTTTAAGATGTTAAATCTAATTGTTTTGTTGTTACATTTCGGAAATAAAAAACATCTCGCTAGAACCAAATGTAAAACATCAGTATTAAGTGGGTATTAAGTAGGTGAGTTACCAGACTATTGAATGAAGAATCAATAAGTACTTAGAATATTAAATGAAAAATCAAACTCTGCTATGCAAAGAATACCCATGTGCACGGATCAGTCTAAATAATTGATTTGCCATTACGGACTCGAATATGCTTCGTTATTAGTATATTAAATGCACAATTTTCTACGTTTAGCTGTTCAATAACCCCGGTAAAAGGTGGTGTAAAAAAAGTAGCTGTCATGCAGTATGTTAGCTTGGAACATTGATTTGGCATGCGTGATTATGCTGAGGTTGTAGCCGTTACGCATATGTTGTCTTGCCCAGCAAGTACGAACGGTTCGTAAACCGGATGGGTCTTAAGTAGTGGAACACTTCATTACGTTTTTGTTTTACTTCCTGTGGTGTATGCGTGAGTGTGTGCTTTGGTATGATCGTAAGTTTTAATCCTCGGGCGCAGCAGCGTTCACATGTGATGCCAATGATACACACACACAAACACTTTTTAAGGTGATCGCTGCCTATTGTTTTGCTTGCTTTATGCGGAGGACCAACATGACCTACACCGACCCCACAGACACACGATTTAGTGCCCGTTCTGGTTGACTCCGCCACTTGGATGTAAGATCTCATTTATGTGATGCACTATCAGATCGATCGCAACTGTAAAATGTTAGAAAGAGATGAGCGAGAAGAAAACAATAAAAAGAAACATCCAATAGCAACTGCTCTCGATACTCGATGTGTGTATAATTCTAACACTGGGACGATGTTATTATGTGCACATAACGGACAGCAATTAATTAATAATCCACATGAGGTCGCAGGACACGCGATAGCTTTAGTTGATATAGAAATTTGAAGTGAAAGAATATTGGTATTCTTTAAAATGAGTTCTACCGGAAACATACACATCAACAGCATTACATACTACCGGTTACATAAGAACCCAATTAATACAAATCTCGAGAGTGTAGTTAACCGTTAAACACAAACACAAGAAAATTGAGTTTTTGACAGGAAAATAAAGATTGAGAAACTTGAGAAGGATTAGATAGAACATTTCCGCATTTGTGATCAAGGAAAATGTTGGTAGTGGCCTTGGTTGGCCTTGGTTATTCCACAGAAAAGGTTTAACAAATGTATAATTGTTTAGCACCCAAAACGCATGAAACAGACGAGACTGAGAAGGAAAAACATTATGAAAGGATAGAATATAAGAACCAAACATAAATCTTTGAGACAAAAATATAGAAACATTTTTTACTACCTTAAACCACCATTGAAATTTACCTGTATTATCTGCTCCACGCGGTATGACGACGTCAGCGAATTTCTTTGTCTGAAATACACGAATAATTGAGGTTAGGTGTTAAATGTATCGAAACATTAATGGTTTTTGAAATAAAATAACGACGAATCATACCGGCGAACAGAACTCTTCAAACGCTGGTTTCACGAAATTCATGTACGCATTGAGTACCTGATCCAAATCTCGACCGCGTTCGTTTATATCACGTGGAACTGGAACATAGAAAATTGTTTAGAAACATCGCATGAAGCTCATAGATGAGCGTAGAGGAGGAGTTTCTGTGCATTACCTCTTCGTGCCAGCCTTGTGTCCGAGTCAGTATCGACAAACAGTTTCATGTGGAAGAGGTCGCGAATAGCGGGAAAGTAGAACACAAGTATACCCTCGAACAGCACCACGTCCGCTGGATAGATGGTGATTCGCTTCTCTGGACAAACAGCGTTTCTGCGATAATCATACTCGCTGATCTCCACCTTTTTCCCCTGAAGAATCTCTTGCAGCGTCTGCAGCATCAAATCCTCATTAAAGGCGCTGGGATGGTCAAAGTTAAAGAGACCCCGCTCGGCACGCGCCTTTTCCGCATCCGTTAGCTCGCGATAGAAGCTGTCCTGGCTTATTGTGACGACCTATGCGAGCACCAGATGGAAACGAAAACAAATGCATTGTGAGATGGTGAGCGGGCGATTACGTAAATGAGACGCTTGTTTGTTTGCTCACTTGTCGTTGCGTATGGTCCATATCAGCTTGGCCTAGCTGCTCCATGATACGTTTGCATACGGTTGACTGCGTGTACGAGAGGAAGGAGATAGAGGGCGAATGGGGACTTGTTTTATCAATCCATGATGCATAATGATGAAGAACGCTTATTTTTGTCATCGTGTTCAAGGCCAGAGCCATACATTCGCAAGCACTGCAGACACACTGCGCAGCAAATTCCTGCCGTACTGTATGGCACACGCGCCTCCGTACTAACCTTTCCGCTCGCCGTTCCACCAGCGACACCGATTAGGAACGGAGTTTTCACGCCTTCCGTCGTTGTCCCATTTAACCGGCCACTGTTAACGCACTCTACGTCGTCCATTCCAGAGGAGGGTGGAGAAGATTATTCTGAACTTTATCACAAAAAACGATAAAAACTCGGATAGCGCGGAAATAGTGCGTAGTGCGCAAACGAAAAACTTCTTGTCTTGTGACAGTGTCGTATATTTTCATCGTTTTCGCTGTTGACAGATGTTTATTTATATTTTGAACACATCGCACTGTAAGTGAGTTTTCGGTCATATTGTTGGAATTAATTATAATAGAAATCCATTTGATTATAACTAACATGCAAAAACAAACTAAAATATAAGAAAAAAAAATCATATAAATGACAAAAAACCATTACCAAAGCCGAAAACGGAACGAAAATTTCTATGTATGGTAGAGTTTCTTGTATAACAATTGTTTGTATCACATGTTGATTGTGTGTGGCGTTGAGATCGATAATTTACATTGCAATTTGTCTTTATTATTCAAGTGAGTTGCTTAAGAAAGGGAATTTTGATAAAATAAATAATGATTGTATGTTATTAATTTAATCTTATTTTGTAAAGTTAAGTTAAGCAACAATGAAATACACATGCTGTATAGCTTTTGAACAACTGCGGTTTAGCAGAGAAGCAGATTCAACTGTCCTACTCGCTTCATCTGTTATAAAAGTATGCCTGAGGTGTATCTGTTGCATACCTTGCGGCGCATATATTCAGTTGTGCTCTCTATTAGTAAATCGTTGATTTAAATGCAAATTTACCTTAGTTATAAATTTGCAATGTGTGATTATTTGTGAAAATATTAACTGCCCAACGTATTGTATTTATTTTCACAAGCAATTAGCGAATGATAGAATTCAAAGTGTTGCCACAAAATGCATAGCGCAGTGAGATCGATAAACACATTGTTTTTACCACACAGATTTCCGAATCAAGTTTTCAACTTAGTCCAGTCGATTCATCGATACTTGTCTCGAACGAAACATTCACTTAGTTCGATATAGTGCCTCTTAACCCTTCCATCCGATGTTTGTGATCCTTCACGTGCTTCTACACATATTGCTTTCATGAAGTATGACGTGCATGATGAAATAAAATTGGCAGCACAGGTGCAACGTGCATTTAAAGTACCTCCCAATCCTGCAGCCCTGGGGACACGGGTGAATGGGTTTTGAATGTACCTGATTCTGGGCGAAGGTCCGGCCAAATCCGCCCGGTTTTTTGTCTTTTCTCGAAGGGATGATTTTAATCACGAACCCCAGCACCGGTGGTAAGTCGATTAATTGCATACACATGGCGATTGTGGCAGTCTCGCAGTTGCCATGTTGTTTTGACGTGCAACGATGTAAGTCGCATGTGACCGGCTCCATCATCTTCTCGAGTGGGCGAACCGATTCCGGTTTGTTCGCTGAACGAACGGGAGATTAACGTACTTTCGGCTGTCAATACGAAACGTGAAATATGTGTTAATCTTATCCATATTTTATTTTTTTTCCCCGTTCGTCTCGAAGGTCGTTCCCGTCCGAGCTCGTTTCGATTCGCAGCGGCAACGAGGAGCGTCCGAGATAATCCCGTACCTAATCCGACCTAATGAACCAACCGATCCGTCAAATCGATACAAGGTGGATACGGAGGGCTTGGAGGGTGTGCACTTTCGCACTGGATCGCGAACAACTGGCCTTCTTATGCTGGCGAAAACGAAAAACAAAAAAAAAAA
>JXWZ01006657.1:0-10234 GCA_000956215.1 Anopheles farauti No. 4 | reverse complement strand
GGAGCCCAGAAACACTGCAACAAAATTGTATTTCGTAGGTTAGTATAGACTGGTGGCCTATCAGCGTTGTATAATACCTACATCCAGCAAAACGACGCACTTGGCACGCTGTTTTGTCGGAAGAAACTCTGCGTAGAGCGTTACACTGAAACGTAACCAAATAATGTACCGTGCTTTTGTTTGTTTTAGGATCCATTACTTACGACTGTGGCACACATCCGATGGCGAATCCGACCAGTCCGCGTAGCAACAGTAGCCAACCGAAGCTCGGTGCGACGGAACTGAGCAATCCGTACAGGAACAGAAGCACACCACACAGTGTCAGAGCCTGAAACGATACAAATGAACGATCACAAGTTGGGGCTGCAGCTGTGTGTGGACATGCAGTGCGGGTTTCTTACCGGCTTTCGGCCGTACCGATCGCTCAGATGACCCCAGAAGGTGGAACTGAGCATCATGCCAAGAAAGACGACGGTCGTCACGAGCGCTTGCTGATAGCGGGTGATGCCCCAGTCACAGTGCAGTGCCGGACCGAGCACACTTAAGATGGTCATCTCCATGGAATCGGCCATCCAACACAGACCCACGCATAGCGACAGCTTGACCTGGAACCAACCGAAACCGAGCGCATTCACCGCTTGCGTCACGGTGTAAGTATCATCCGGGACGACGCTAACGGATGCCAGTTCGAATTCGGGTGCCGCACCGGCCAACATTGTCCCAGTTGCAGCCGTTGGTGATTCAGGATTTGCCGTCGTTCCGACCGTCGGATCTACGCCGGGCGCGGTTGTCGTTGTTGACCCCGGTGGTCTGGGTACGTTCGCCCCATCCATTTCCTCGTATCCGCGAGACATTCCAACGCGCCTTGGTTTCATTCTGCTTTGTGGTTTCGATGTCCGGGATCTAGTATGAAAGTAAAGTGTTCGTCACTTGATCACGCGTTGCTGTCCTTTCTCGTATCACTCTTCATATCACACGCTCACACATATACATATACACACACACACACACGCTTCCGAGCAAAAGGCAAAACCGATCGTGAAATCGTTTCACCCGCCCGCAAACCGTGTACAGCACACACTCCCACCCAGGCACACCGTTGGCAAGCAATCACGCTTTCGCTGGCAACTGGGGCCTCCATTCAGTCTCTACTCCCCGTACGTCTTGCGCAGGGGCGCGCGCTCGTTAACTCCCTCGTGTAAAGAAAGGCGAACACACAAAAGAAAAACGCACCCTCTCATCACAAATACATACACATACGCGCGGAAAAGCAATGCGTTTTTGAGGTGTCAGTTTTCACAATATACACACGGGCCTGGAACTTCTTTGCGCACGGTTGCCCCTTGCTCGACGATGATCGATGACGGCTGGAATGCCACTCATCGTCACTGTCGTCCCAATTTAATGTATTCCTAATGAACCTGACGACGAAGCTTCCCATCACTTACCCAATGTCTGTGCTTAACGATTCGGTTGCAGGTTCGAGGAGTGGCAAGGTTGAGTTGCGTAGGCGGAACTCATCGGTTGTATAATGCGTATGGATACTCCTTGGAAGATGTTGGACCTTCGGCCTTACTTGGATATGTCCGATCAGCTGTAACTAAACCACCAAGCCACTCCGGAACTGGGTCGTGCGGGACGTGCGTTCGTCGCGGCTGTGATCCAACCACCCGGAAACGTACACACGGACACACTCGGATACACACACTCGCATACGCACCAAACTACGAGCTAAGTGTGCAAGTTTTGTGGCGCATAAAACTTCGTCCACGTTGTCTCCAGCAGGAAAGATCCAACGCACTCGTCACGTCCCGCAATTCGCAAGGCGACAACTTACATTCCAGCACTACAACGCGCTACACAACGAGCTCTAGCAGCAGCATCACAATAGAGACGGGCCAATGATCCAGTGTTGGTACAGTTACGATCGTGAAGTAAAAAGTCAACGGGACGGGCCGAAGATCGGCGATCGGAATACCTCCAAGACGACACCGTCGGGCCAAGACCAAACACACCAGACCAAGCTTTGCACACATACCAATGCGTGCACACGGTGAGCGTGAGTGCAGGAGAGCGAGAGCGCGAAGCAATCAGCTTACAGGTAAGAGAGCGAATCACAAAAATCTACACCACAGGGTGGTCCATGTTTTGTTTTATTTTTCATCGGAAATTTGAAAGCGGACCAAAAATCGTTGGAACCCCCATTCTACTATTTGCATGGAAATGCTGCAAGCAGTGGGTTTTCGTACCACGCCAGTTCCTTGACTTTTGCTCCGAAGATAACAGGAGGCTTTTACGGACCGCAATCGTAAAAATGAGACACATTTCTCCAATAACTGTTGTCACAACAGTTGCATTCGGTTCCAGGGCCGGCATCAAATAGTAGCCGGTTTCGGTCCGGTTACGATGGTTAGGCTAGACTTTTTGTTGGCTTCACTTTTAATATTTCAAGCCATTTTCAAGGTTGATATTTATTATTGCATACGCAGAAAAAAAATATATCTCTCACTCAAACCACCCAAAACTTGGTGAGAAGGAAAACCAGATTTGGACTACCCACAAGCAGGGACACCCCCATGCATTCTGCACCCGCGTATCTTAGCAACGCTTTGGGGGAATTTCGGATACTGCAGTGTTCGGTCAGCAGTTTCGGTTGGTCACGTCTCCGCTGAATCCACTCCACTCTCAAGGCAAATTGCACTCTAGTACACCCCGCCACCGTCCGCTCCTTGCCAACTCTTTGCACATCCTGTTCCGATGGGCCGATCGCGCGGGTGAAAGGAATCGAACTCGAAGGTTGGGAAGTGATCAGGCGAATTTTATGATTATTTCGGCTGTTCGGCGCGACGAGATGTGCGACATGTTTGATTTGCTGTCCCTGTCCCTTGCCGAAGCTGACGGGACCGGATGGAAGGAATTGTGTCATCGGGGGCAAGGTAACGCCGGCTAGCGAATAGTTCGAGGTTACTCGTACGGCTCCGCTTCAAGTGGCCATCCATCAGCCATCGAACCCATGTTTCTCGACCAATGACTTGATGGGATCACGTGTGGGAAAAACCAGAAGGCGGAAACAAAAACCCACCTTTCTTTAATGCGATCGCATTGATCTTCCTTGGCCCCGGTGCCTTAGTACCCCACAAAGCGATGTGTGGTAACCTTGGAAGAGGCCCTTTCGGGCGGTTTCCGGGACGTAGACTTGCTACGGCTATCATTAACAATGCCCTGCAGTTGCCGGACAGGGATGGTCGCCTATCCCAACGACCCTTTTAGTCGGCCTTGAATTGTGGCACGATACGCGAGAGCGAAAGTACGATAACACGGATGCCCTTCTCAGCGTTCAATGCCACGATAAAAGCGCAGTTCCTCTTCTTCCTTGATGCTAGTTGTTCGTTTATCTTCGTCTGACGGTGTGTAATGAAAAGCAAGTGATCGCACATTTATCATCTCCCTCAATAGTTCTTGCAAACCCTCCAGTCTTCCGACTTGTGCCATATACGGAAGCATGGGTACAGAATGCACCAGATCGCTATTTTCTCTCACCCAATGAGCTAGAAATTTAGACCACTTTTCTTTGGTTTCCCCATTGCTGGGACAAATGGGGGTTTTTAGGTGAACACCAAATTAACACCTGCAGACACCGTTCCTCCCGATCCATAGCCAGCACCTTTAGTCGTTACGAAATGGTTGCTAAAAAGTTTGTCTCTGTTCGCACCCGAGCACGCTGACCCCACCGGTCGTTGACGGTTTCGTTTGGTTGGTTGTTGTGTGGTTTGTTTTTTTTTTTTTTAATTTTTGGTTTAGTTCGAGTTACCCAATTCTAGTTACACCACGACCCCGGTGCGTTCCGTGTCGGCTTTATCGGGAAGGCGTGTGTGATGTGAAATTTTTTTCTTTTGCGAATGTTTGGTGGAGTTTTTGACGAACGATGTGCCCGTGCGTCTTTAATGAGGCCCTCGAACAGCCCTTAACAGCCGCAGCAGTATGATGAAACGAGCGCATTTTACGCTCCCGCCTTTACGTTCATGGCACAGTGGGTAAATGTTTTATTGGACATTATTTTATTGCATCCGTAAGCAGGCTTCGAGCGATGTTTGAAGTGTTTTATACTATAAAAATAGTTATCCATGATTTTTTGAAAATTATTTTCCATCCTTCATTGACGGTTTGATTCCTCCATTAGAAACAGTTCATAGTATGCACCGTCCATCTAACTCCAACATCGCTCGGAATACTTGCGATCCCTTCGTCAAATTTATTTTGAACAATCAATCGGAGGAGTCTGCTGCTGTAAAAACTCTTCTTTATTGTTTAGTTTTCATCAAAAGCTGTTTGTCCAAGGTTTCTACAGTTTATACATAAGAATATTGTAAAAACGTTTTTCACAGTAGTTCAGAATAACATGCACAAACACAAAAGCACAATGTCACAATGTGCTTTATGTGGTTTTATGTTAGACGCCGCTTTTTGGATGGGGGCCAAATGAACAATGCTCACTGTGCCGCCGCGAGTCGTTTGCGTGAAGATGAGACAAAATCACAAAACACGACCCTTTACCTCCGCTGCCTACACGACAAGCTGTCTAAGCTGCCTCTTCACGAAGCTGCCGTGATGTTGCATGCCGAAAGGGAGAAATAATAGTTGATGGTTAACCCTTATGCAATCGCGACCAGTGTCCGCTATTCCACTGCTGACGACCCCGTTACCGAGAGATACAACGGTGGCAACGAAAACAAGGAGGATGATTCGATCGGACCGGAACGGTGTGTTACACTGACACCTTCCGTTTTACGACGGTGATAACGCGTTGATCAAATAGAAAGCAATGTACGTCTGTTGTGTACTTTAGCATCTTCTTTAGATTGTTCAGATCAAACACATGCCACACTACATAATCCTTAAACTCGCATGGGGAAGTTTTGTTATAACACAATGTATTGTCTCTACAACGCAGCAACTTCAACTTGGCCATTCCTCAACGACCAAGCCAAGTTAACGGTCGAGCGCCGAGTTGCTGCAGTTGCAGTAATTGGGTGTTGTGGGATATTCACCATTTGCCATTTGCACGTTCTAATGAGCTGCCGTTTGAGTCCGAAATTTGCGGCAATAATAGGGGCCAAACATTGCGACAAACGCCGGAGCCATTCCGAGCCGTGTTCCTTTTTGGTGGCGCCACTTCGGCAAATAAGACGTCTACTTCACTGGTGGTGGAGAGACCGGTTACCCAATTTTTGGCACACATTTTGGCGAGCTGCGAGTGAGCCACCATGTCACGGTTCACGTAGTCGCGGCGATATTTGCGTTTTTGCTGCTGCTGCTGCTTGTCGGTAGATAGGAAAAAGGTGACGAGAGTCGCAGGAAAGAGGAGCAAACAAAGCAGCGCCGCAGCGGCAAACGTGCTGGTTCATTGAGAGATACTACCCTCCAGCAAAGATACCTCGAGAAAAAAAGCCCCCAAACTGACCAGCAGCCAACGGAAACGGGGGGCGGGGAAAACCAGTTAGACCTGAACCGGGGTCCAGACTCCTCTCCGTCCCTGTGTGTGTGTGTGTGCTTGACCCACCCGAACCAAAAAGGAGCAAAAGCCCTCGGCGATCGCCAGGATTCGATGGCAGTGGATCAGTCGGTCGGGTTTTATTCGGTATGTCAGCCCCGTCAGCCAAAGTGACGCCACGCTGCGGTACGCCATTCGTTCCACCAGCCGTTGGAAACGACCGTAAAGAAGATAACAACAACGACCAAACAAAGCAACCATCGCATCGCGATTACATCTCCACACACTCTCGCTTTCTCCTTTACCTTTTTCTCCTTATTGTCTGTTAGTGGGTCTGTGCCCAAACCGCAACCGCAACCACATTATACAAGCTGCGAGAGATTACGAGTTCACGGGTGTGTTGCTACAGGGCACATCATCGCACACAGACGGCGCGAGATCGGCGCACGTTTCTTGAGTGGACACGACCTTGATCCAGTGGGGTCGTTTTACTTATTTATCCACGCACGGACTTTGCCAACCACAATCGATCAGCTTCTACAGCTTAATGTCATCATGTAATGCGGCAGGCAGGGTGGACCATCTCTGCACTGGATCATTTCCATTGCATTTGCTTTGTTTTGTTTTGTTTTTTTTTTGTTGTTTGCTTTTTATTGTTGCAAATTCTGCATCCCTTACCGGCTAAATTAATAAATAGTTACTCGCGCATAGCGTATATAGGCGTGATCGTCCGTACCTGCGCACTCCCCTGGAGACTGGCAAGATTCCTGGTTCCTGGTTCCCTTTCCCTCTCTGTTCTTACTCGTTCTATAATCGGTATAAAAATCACCGCCGACGTAAGGAAGAGATATCACATGCTGCACTGTCTTACGGAACTAATACGGCTGGGGGAAGTTGGGTTGGGATCAGTGCGTTCAGTGCACTTCGCACCCACGTCCACGTGGAAAACGCAACCATCCAACCACGGGTGGCTTTGGACCACTGGTGGATCACTTGATCTTGTTTTCACTGGAGCAGGGCTCGGTGCTGGGAGTTCGGGGTCGCTCGGGAGCAGTTTTTGTGACCTTCCGGTTGAGTTTCAAAATTTCGCTAGATATCCTGCAGTAAGGGATCTCGAAGCAGGCGGAAAACACGATTGCCGCCATGTAGGAGAGCAGCGTCACACCGAACGCCATCACGATCTAAATGGAATTGAAGAAGTTCACGGTGTGAGAGGAGGATCCGTTAAGGGTAAGAAACAATATTGTTGGCGTCTTGCTGCCACTGCCAACTTACCGCCGGTATCGGATCCGCATGAGCGCTGGAGTCCGACACGCCGAACGTAACGATGATGATCAGCGGATTGAGCAGGTAGATACCGTACGTCAGTTTGTTGATGTGTACGAAAAATTTGGACGATAGTATCCGCGTTACGATATCTGCAAATATTGTGTTCAATGTGGATTAGAGCAAAGCAATTGTTGTGCACTTCCCCGCAGAGCAAATACGCACTTGAGTAGCCACAGCCGGTAGCAAGGATCACCCAGCAGGCGGCCCACGAGATCAGCCACCGGACGGCCACCATGACGGTGGACGCAATCGGGAACGGGAAGTTGCGCTTGATCGTGGAATGCATACTGAAGATTACGCAGAAGCAAGCCAGCAGCCAGTACCAACGGAACTGATTCTAGTGGAGAGAGAGAGAGAGAGAGAGAGAGAGAGAGAGAGAGAGAGAGAGAGAGAGAGAGAGATAGAGGGAGAGGTGTTGAGTGCATCCGAGGGAGATCCGGATTTGGGATGGATGTTGACGTACCTGCGTGATAGTGAACTTGTCGCGGCTGGACGCCATCAGCCATCCGAAGTAGACCCCGACCACGTACGGAGACACTCGAGACCAGGGCGCAGTGTAGAGGGCGTCACCCGTGTTGTACAGCACGTCGTACGACGGAATGAAGCGATGGTTGAGCGTGAGGGCAATGTTGAGCAGCAGCGTGCCGATCGCAAACGCACCGAACAGCTTCTTGCCGAACTTGGAGCTCCTGTGCGTTTGGTTGTTGGGCGAAGTGTTGAAATCAGAGATTAGTGATTTGGTGAGCCGATGGCGTTCCCGTGTTCCCTTGTTCCCGTGTGTAGGCCGCGAGACAACACTCACTTGGAGTAGACGAATAGTAGCACGGTGAAGAGCATGTAGTACTGCATCTCGCACGCCAGTGACCACGTCCAGCTGAGACAGAAATCGTCCACCGGGTAGAGGTTCTGGATGTAGAAGAGATTGCGCCACCAGTACCGCTGGCAGCCGAGATCGGAGCGCTCGTGCACCCAAAACTTGGACGTCTCCACGATGTAGCTGTGCGTCAGCTCACCGAGCACCGTCACGAACAGATACATCGGCGAAAGGCTGCACGGGAAGGAGCAGCGAGCGAGCGCGTGAGTGAGTTAAACGAACGTGGAACGGATCGCGGGAGGGCGCTTACCGAAGGTAGCGATGCAGCAACATCTTACCATACAGCTTGCCATTTTCCCACAGCGTATTCGCCTTGACCTCCTGCACTTTGGACCGGTTGCGGATGAAGTTGTAGCTGAGCAGAAAACCGCTGATGGCGAAGAACACGTCCACCAGCAGTGGCGCGTTGCTGACCAGCTGAAATCGTATCTGTTCCGCGTAGTGCAGCATCACCGACGGGTTGTGGACGGTGTAGAACGTGTACCACTGCATGTGGAAGCACAGGATCAGAAAGCAGCAGATCGATCTGTTTGCAGGACGATGCCGATACATTTTAGTGGACATGGACCGGTGGACCGGGCAATGAATCAAACTTACTTCATACCGCAGATCACCGGCAGCGACTGAGGGCCAGTGTCCGTTCGGAAGATCGTGTTGAGATTCTTGCGCAAGTTGAAGCTATCGATCACGCGATCGATGAAGGTGCTTTCGTCGGTCCCATCACTGTCACTTCCGTGGCTGCTGGTTGCTGCTGCAGCACCGGATGTGACATTGTTGTTCTTCTCCTCGATCGCCCGTTGCTCTCTGCTGTGCGCCAGGTAGACCATCAGCAGCGTGAAGGCCAGTGAGACTCTGTTGTTGATGTATGGAATGATGTTGTATGGGATAGGATGAAGAAGAAAACCCATTAATTTTATAACCTCACTTTAATGCACCCGTGTGACGCGTGCAAGAAGAGATCCATGCGCGGGGCCCTTTCGTAAGATCGGTGAGGTGAATGACTCGTTTCTAGAGCGCGGTGACCTATTCTTCGTGTTCGTCTCGGTAGCATTTAACACATCCAGAGTGGTCCACCATGGATAACTCACTTTGTTGGTCGGCGGCACGGTTACTTACCCGATGATGAAAACGCTCGGCTTCAACCAGAAGGCACGGTCGAGCGTGGTGTTCTTCACGTGCAGCACGTTCGGTTTGAACTCGTAGATGTCTTGCGCCAGGACGAGATTCTCATCAAAGTAACGCTCGGTCAGGTTGTGCAATTCGGCATTAGAGCACGAGCGCGGAATGCACACGCCGATGTGGAGAATGTTCTGCCGGAGAAGGGTTGAGGTGTAGGGAGGATTGAACCATTGTTTTTTTTCTTCTTCTTCTTCTTCTTCTTCTTTTTCTTGACGATTTCACCAACCAACAGTGACTTACCTCACTCTGGAACTTGACATCGACCTGCCACGCGGACTGATGCTTGGCGAACACGATCCGGTAGTCGAGCTCGAACGGTGCCAGCGCGGTGACCAGATTGCGCTTCATGTTGCGCCGATACCGATCGGACAGTGTGATCGAGAGCGGTGACCGTGTCGATTCGCAACCCTTTTCCGAACCGATCCAGTGGTTGTGACCCCACATGAAACCCGGCTCTTGGCTTCCGGATGCATCCAGCACTGGACGAGACAAAAGGAGAGAAAGGGAGAAACTTTGTTTGTGACTTCGGTTCCTGCATTACGAAGGTCTAGTGCGTCGTATAGTGTGCGCGTCGTAATATAACAAGCCTGATTAGTTATGCCCGAAACCCCGTGTCGGACGATCTGTATCTGTAACGAATCCGGCTCACGATCGACGTCGATAATAGGGTTGTAATTTCGTACCACCGAATCGTGTCCTTCAAGGACATTCAGCCAAACGCATAGACGCCATCGTCTAATCAATTGCTACATGGCCCTGACAATCAACACTGTGATTAATGGATCCAATATGCATAATACAATCATAAAAGTTCGTTTTATGTCGTTATCCTCCATAAACCATACCGTATGCACCATAGTGGCGATCTGTATGTGTTTGCGTGCGTGCAGTTCATTCATTCATTCATTCATCTAATGATGATGTATTCACCGCGCTGAACGTTGTCATTGGGAAAAACCAATCATCGTAGTAAAATTGACTCATGAAAAATTGAGTTTTGTTTTCGTTGCATTGTTTTTCAAAAGCTAGCTACACATCAATACGATACAGAAGGTTTTAACAAAGTCCGCGAAGGGTCAATCGAAGGACACTTCATTGATGTGTTCTAAATTTATTGATCTGAGATATTTGAGTGTCAAATCATATTAACAAAGTTAGTCCTACCAAAGTTAGTTTAGATACCTTAGCAAAATGTTTATAATAATATTCTATAGACGGTTATTCTCTTCTCATATCGTTTCTGGCATATAAAAATGGATTCCAATTAAATTTTGGAAGTGATATTTGATTTAATATGGATAATATTACAGTACAGTGCTATGATCTGAGGATATTTTTTTTGTATTATTACAGTTTTTTTT
>JXWZ01006655.1:0-39115 GCA_000956215.1 Anopheles farauti No. 4 | reverse complement strand
GCTGCTGCTGCTGCTGATCCGTGGAGGTGTATTGCTGTAACGCTGCCAGAATGAGCAACGGTTGGGTGCGGAAGGCGGTGGAGTAGCTGTCAACGACGGGCCGTGGCGGCCGCACACGGGAAGGGCGACGAAACGGCGCCGGGATACGACGGTGGCGGGACGATACGGCAACAGTACGTACAACGGATGCGGTGCGGTTTGGTTGGGTACGAGAATCACGTCACTGCCACCGCTGCTCATGTCACAGCACGCGTTGCAATGACTTCACAATCACGCTACACTCACACACGCCCGGCTGAGCCGGCTGCACCAGCGTTCACACGCAAAACACGCCTCGCAAGCGTCTCGGCGTTGTAACGCATCACGCAATCACGAACCCTCGCTCACGCTTCGCGCCAGCCAACAATCTGAGGAGGGAAACGAAAGGTGTCGACGGTGGGATAAAAATTTGCCCAATCGCACCAAAACACCACGGTCCACGCGTTAGTAAGACCGCCCCGGGGTGTTGTCGCCCCGGTTGCATACCTTTTGGGCGCGAACTGGTTCACCTCACGGCGCCGAAACGTATGCAATCCGGTGTCGCGGCCAACCACCGCTGCTGGGCATTAGTAACACGCGCGAGTTCGGTCGGCTGGGAGCTCGGAGCTGCTCGCTTCGACCGGATGACGTCGCACTACCACGTCATCCGAGACGCACACCGACACAGATTCCACACTCAAACGCACGCACGCACACGCAGCAACACTCCCGCGGGGATCACGCGCTAACCGCAGAGTCAGAAAACGGGCACGCGGGCACGGTTGACTCCGGGTTGTGGAGGGGGGAGAGGGAGAAGCCAATGCTGGGAGGCGCTGGTTTTGGGCGGGTTTTACAATTATGTAAACCCCGAAATGGCTGCCGTTTGGGCCAAAAAAAAAAACGAGGGAAAGGCTCGTTCAGTGCCTCACAACATCCAGCTGCTGGCGTGTGAAGGTGGCAACAAACACACCACACGGCGATCGGGGCGAAAACCCGCAAGCTCACCCGTCTCCCATCCGCACAAGGGTCAAACTTTCTTCACTGCGCGCTTGTTGTTGACAGCAGCGCCGTTTCCAACCCGTGCACGGTGGTGGCCCTTTCCTGGTTGGCCTTTACGAAGCGCGGGAGGCGGTCGTGTGTTTGTGTGTATGTGTGTGTGTGTATGTGTTTTTCTTTTTTTTATGTACAGACACAGGAAAATAAAGCAACGCACGAAACACGGGGAGTGGGTCCCCTTTTCACACGGCACGGCGGTACACGTAACACACGCACAACTAAACGGGCGCAGTGACTTCCACGGTGCGATGTGTGTGTGTGTGTTTTTTTTTCTCGGGACAACGATCCAGACAAACTATTCGCACGGGACGCACACACGGGACACGTCGCACGGACGCATCTGGGCCGAGACACGGAGCTTTTCGTGTAAGAAAACCTACGCACAAACACACACGTCGTGGGGGGGGGGGGGGGGGGGGGGGGGGGGGAATGGCACCGAAGGCTGGTAGTGTTTTTTTTTTGTTTTTTTTATTTTTTTTACTTTGTCGTGAACTTGGTCGGGGGCGAGGCGAGGGCGGAAGCGCACGCGAGCTGGCGGACCTTCTATCGGGCACCACACCAGCGAACCAGCGAACCGTCGAACCGTAGGCGCGGAACCGGGACCTCTGTATAGGCTGCTACTGCAGGAGGGCCGCTATAGAACTAAACGCTTGAAAAAGGTGGTTTTTGGAGAAGTTGATGCACGGTTATGATGACATGACGCCCTTATTCGGAGGAAAAATTCGCTCTCCCACTCTCTCTCTCGTTCTCTCTCACTCACTCGCACGCTCGGAGCGGTTTCGGTTTGCGTTCTCTCGCTTGCGCTCTCGCATGGCCGCGGCCAAAGCTCTCTCGTGTCGCGTTTGCGTTCGGGTTCGCTTCGCTCGCCGACGCTCTCAGCCGGAGCTTTCACGAACCATTCCCCCGAATGTCCTTCAACTTTCCGCGGAGGACTCTCCGCGGGATGGCGCGCTTTCTCTTCTCCCGCCTTGCTCGCTCTCACGCGCTCGCACGTCGTTTTTGATCAAGGTTACTCTCGCGTGTTACGTTCATCTCGAGGGAAGTTTTTTTTTTCTTTTGGTTGTTGTTGTGTTATCGTTGCTGCCGGAGCACCATCGTGAGCTTGCAATTTTCATCCCAGAAATTCAAGCTCGAGAAATTGGCCTCTTTTTTCATGCCGTCTCTCGGTCTCGCTCTCGTCGCTCGCTCGTTTGGAGCTGTCAATAACAAGGCTCTCCAGGGTTGGCGGGAATTGAGCGTGCTCGTTGAGAGTGGCTGAGATGAAGCGATTGAAGCGGGCCACATTTGATAGAAACATATTGCAAAACGTTTCGATCTTATCTCCCGCTCGGGGTATCCCTTTGGAGCTGCGAGATCAATGACAGGGATAGTGGGGTCAGCGCATTTTCAGCAAGACGAGGTGGTTTTATTGTAACGTTTTCCTTTCGTTACCTGTCGTTTGTAGTTGTGGATGCGAACGTTACATTTGCCCTTTCACCTATCAGAGCATCGCGCATGGTACACACAGCGAGCTGCTTCTGTTCGCTTTTCCACCTTCGACGCTATATGAAATCACACCAAAGCGTGACATTGTTGAACGAAGAAACAGAGCGAATAATTTGAAACGGAAAGCATATCCACAAGGACGACACGACATCCCTACTGCGCAAAAGCTCACTCGTTTTCCTCCGTATTTTTTTGTTTGTCTGTTGGTGTGAGCGTTGCAAAATAGCACCAAACGGAGATGCCAATTTTAGCCCAGCACAGCTTCCCGTCCCGTGCCCGTGAGCATGTGTTTGTGCGCACTGTCGTCTTGCGGTTCCTTTCGTACGTCGTTCGACGATGGCGACGACGACGGCGACGGGAGCTCGAATACAGTGCCGAACGGTTGCGTGGCTCGAGGCAACGCGCGGATAAATTCGTCAGCGATTGGAGGGAGTGAGGTGTATTATTGTAAAATCGCTTTTGTTGGTATGTTTTGTTTCTATCGTGCCAGAGATAACGTTGCGAAATGGATGAGTTATTTATACATCATAGATGGGCATTTCCGTTCGAAAATAGCAAGCGAACGAGGTTTGTTATAGCGAAGCGGCATTTGGATTTTCTTGCGCTTAGATTTGGTCGTTCAAAGGTAACGGGGAGCAATAAAACTGGTAAAACGTATAAAACACCATGCGTCTCCATTTAATGAAGAACGTTGGAAAGTTAAATCAAAACGATCCGTTTCAATCCTACCACATCAATGAAGAACAATTTTAATTACTACACTCATGGATAATGTTTTCATAATATTACTTTAAAAATACACACTATTTTTTTCTCAAATTATTATTTGCTTGCAAGCTACCAGGCGTCTCCATTGAATAAAGTTTTGTCTTAAGGTTAGCAAAAACGTCGTAAAGAATTATGTCTTCAGTCCCAGACCGAAATGAATATGACATTGAACGAGACTTATTAGCTACATTTATTGTATTTTGGATAAGCAAAGACTATTTATTGCATATATTTTTGGTGAGTCACCAGGTGTCACTATAGGTACGTAAATTTCTATTAGAGTTTGTTTTTTTGTCTTTTATTTGAAGTATTTTTATTCCATTTTTTGTTCCAATCTCTATGTAAACATTTTTATATATTACTCATATTGAAACAAACATAAAATATTACAGCTCTAGAACTTTATTTCTACGAACTACCAGGCGCCTCCATGTGCATGTGGAAGTTTTCAGTAAGGGAAACTTGGTAGGATTCAAAACCGAACAATATCAACCATCACTGTAATTATCGGTATGAAAAACACGTACCCTTCTCATAGCTAGAATCTATTAAACCCTGCCACTGATCGGTCTCAACGGCCGTGTTTTGGTGATGCATAAAACGTTGCCTTACCCCAAAGCTAACACCTTCCACTGAGGTTAGTTTGAGTGATGGGCGCATCAGAGCCGTGTACGAAGCTCTGCTCTGTTTTGACAAAGCGCGCGATGCACACTATCAAACCGACCGAGATTCATCCGACAGTCCGCTCACGTGTCTGTGCAGGTGTGCGTTCCGTTTGCCGATAGTGATGCAGTGCTACAGCGGGAACTTAAGGCTTCAAACAAAGCGCGGCAGCAGAATCACACCAATACACCGAGAGCAGAGACGGATGCAACACGCTCGCCCCAACTGCCCTGCTGTGGTGGAGAGAGTACAAAAATCACGTGGTCTGTACGATAGCGTGTGGTGCGCGTGTAGCATTATCAGTGTGGCAGGGAGACGGTGACTGTATGCAACGCTCAACATTCACTGTGTGTAAGTGTCTGTGACGGAGCGGACAAAATCGGAGTGTGAATGTCCCCAGCGCGTACAACGCACCGAGTAAGCGATCAAGTCAGCATTCGAGGCACACACAAAATAAAAAGAAATACGTGTCCGAAGAGTTTAAAGACCTTATTAGTGGGAAAGAGCGCGAGGACACAACCTGGCCCGAAATGTGGCGCCCAAGCGCGCGTACAGCAATCGGAAAAATCTAAATGCAATGTGGGTCATAATGGTAGCAGATAAAATTGATTTACTTTTTCTGCGGCTTCCTGCTGGCAACGGGGACGATGGCGCGGCCGACGCTCGTTCCGTGATTCGGTGGCGGTCGCTGAACGGAGCGTTTCCCTCTACGCTACAACCGTTGACTCGGGCGGGAAAAGCTGCTAAACTTGGCGAAGCCCCTTCTCATGGTGCGCCTTTCGTCGATTTCGAAGCACTAGCGAGTCTTGTCGTGACAAGCGCGACTGAGGCGAAGGTTTCGGATGTTTCCTATTAGATTTTAGGTCACGCACATCACTCGCTCACACGCACAAACGCACAGTGACACGCTTACCACGTCGTGCACTAAAGCAGGAGGAAAACAAAAACCAATCAACAGTGGTTTGCCACGCACGCGAGCAGTAAACGCAACGGAACCAGCTTTTGCGACACCAGCTTTGCAAGCCGGAAAAGCGGCAAATAATCACTACGTTCTGGTTCGGTATACTCACACCACACACACACACACACACACACACACGGGCGCGCACACACCCAACACAATCGGAAGCGGCACAAGGAAATGCGCTTTTGGCCCACGCTCGTGTCACTGGTATGGCCACCCGATGGGGTTGCTTGCTTTATGAACGAATAAAGCAAAGAACCCAGCGTAAAAAAAAACCATGAAAAAAGAACGATTCTCGGAGTGAGTCGATGGGCAGCAAGAGGAAATAAAATACCCAACACGGCCGAAACGTAAACGGACCGAGCTTCAAAGAGCTGCTCTCAGCAACAGAGCAGCTCCGTCACTCTCGCACACAGGCGCATAGGGAAAAAAAAGTGCCCACCCACACCAACCCACACAGCATCGCTCTGTGTGTACGTGTGTTTCAGTTGACCGACGCTTTAACTGCCTCACGCACACACCGAACTTTGCATACGAACGCTGTCACGCACACCACGCGCAGTACAGTGGCGCGGTCTCTGAGGCTGAACGGCGGGAAAATGGAAAAAAGCTGAACGATTGTGAGGCGGTTTTTTTTTGTTTTACTCGCTACGTGACAATTGGCGATCAAAATTCACACCACAAAACTTCTTCCAAAAATTCCGTGCACAGCAAGCAACACTCGACCGGAGCCAATTCACCCTCTCTCTCTTTCTCTCTTGCTTCCTCACTCACATTTACACCAGTTAAGGAAGTTGCAAAACCACCAGGGAACGCGTGAAACACACTGCCGACCTAAATATGCAGACCGGGGGCACGAAAGAAAAAACAAGCGCTCACGATTGCGCCCGTCTAATTGAATTGTTTTCGCCGCGAGCGATGATTTATGATTGGTTGGTCCCTTCCGTTTGGCCGTACTTTGCGACCTGGCCGGTGTGCGCCCGTCTGTCGATTGGCCTTTCGGCAGTGCTGGTACTATCATTCGACCCGCAGGCAGCTTTCGACCGCTGCTCGATCGATGCCGGGGCGAGGAACGGGCGAGTGTCGGGCTTTTAATACCGTAGGTGTGTGTAGGTACGTGTTTATAGGTTTTCCCCCGCCGAAAGGAACGTCCGGGAACGTCCGGCAAACGGTAGAGCGTGGGACATATGTCATCGGTGTGCTATATTTAAGCATGACACTGGTTGGATGCGGTCTCGCTCGGATGCTACGAACGAGCGTTTTGCGGTGGTGCTGTGTGTTTTTACGAAAACTCCTGTGAGGCTTGAAAAAAAAGCAGGTTCGAAAGCTGAAATCAAAGCTTGTCTGGCGGAAAATGGGTTCTAAAAGTACATGTTTGAATGTACAAATGCACACCAAATTGTATGCAATGCAATACTCGTTTTGGAAGCATCATTCTATCACTGCTTTGCATACATTTAGGGGTCGTTTACTTATCGTCCGATATAAATCGGTTTTGATTGAAAGTAATTTGGACTTCTTTTGTACCCACATTGTACACACACACACAATGCTTTACACCGGATTTGTTTCTATTTCCCTACTCCTCGCTCTCTCCCTCACAATTAGCACTACACAAAGCCACTCAGTGTCAGTACTTTGTGCCATTTTTTTCCCCCCGCCCGCTCGTCAAAAATGAGGGTAGACCGTATAAATGCGACCGTGATTCGAATATCAACATCTCACGTTCCTAGCGCGAGTGTGTTTGTGGGCGCGCACGGTGTGCCCTACATTTCTGCAGCTTCCTGCCAGCGTCAAAAGCGTCCCAGCGCAACGCAACAATGCACACCGAGAGCAGCTCATAAACATTGCGAACGGTGGGAGGGGGAGGCTGGGTTTACTCGGTACCAAATTGCATTCTCCTGCGCTCGATGCGGTACATCTCTCTCCTGCTCCTTTTTTGTTTCTCTCTTTCTCATTGTCCTCAGCACTACAACAAACGCGGCGGGCTCTCATGATCGATCTGACAGCGTTGCTAGGATACAAACGCTCGGTGCATCAGCGCCACAGTTAGAACCTGTCAGTGTGTTGACAGCAACAACGGAGACCAAAGACGAGGCAGAGAGGCGAGATGCGAGATGATTCCATATTGCCCACAGGAAACGAGATGTTCAAGAAAAGACGAGAGGGCGGGCGTTGAGTGGGGGAGATGGGCAGGCTGTTGCATCACCAGCCCGGCCGCTCACAATAGCCAACTGCACTATATTTAACTCTCGTTTCGCAAATCGACAACCTCGACCATTTCCTGTGCGAACGATGGTGAGGTGAAACGGGGTTAGTGCATTTTTCTCTCATTACTTCCAGCTGCCGTCGGTTACGAAACGAAGCGAAGGCGAAAGCACTGCGCGAGAGAGTGGAAGAGCATGCTAAAGCATGATGAATCGCGTCGAGGGCCTGCGTTCACGGGACTTTCTGTTGTTGTTGTTGCAAATTTCCTACTTTTTCTTTACGACCTCCGACCGAGCAGCGCAAGTCGATGATTGATTGCTTTCAAATGGGTTCGGTGTGCAGCAGAAATAATCGGCCCTGTTTACTTCGCGAGCAGCATTGGATTTGCGATATGGCCAAGAGAAGATGTGCGGGAGGACTAGAGCGAAAGGAGGCGTCATGTCCCTTCTGTGGAGGATTATAACCTGTAAATGGGTTATTTGTTTTCGATGAGTTAGAAATGGGGCGTCTTTCACGGCGGAATTGTCACACATCATTTTGAAATTACGATAATTTTCCTCGTCACAGTATCAGATTACGAATTAATAAGATTCGTATTTTTTTAATATAATGTGGCGCCATCTTGTGGGAAACACAAATCCTATCCAATAAAAAATTGAATAATATTTATTTTTATTATTTAAAACTAAAACTTTGCAAATATCTTTCAATTAGAAAAAAAACAAGTTTAGGATAATTGCAACAAAAATGCGTCTTTTATAAAATTTCTGTTGCCACCAACTGTGGAATTATTTTGACAAATCTGTTCAAAATGACACTCTTTTCTCTCTCTCTCTCATCACACAAAACCCATGGGTGACTGTAAAGCAGAATCTACGTTACTACGCAAACAAAGCCAATGATTGATTATAAGCTGGTTCAAAATTTTCACAAAAAAATATCGTGCCTCGAACAAAAAAATCGTTCAATTGATTGCGTTTTCCATGAGGTAAAGGAGTGAAGATTGAAGGAAAGCGGTCACCGATCGACGCGTGCGGTGAAGTGAAATTGTGGAGAGTTGAGGAAAAAATAAATAAATAAATGCACTGGATAAAACCCAGCTGTCACAATTCGTCCACCGACCAGTACATCAAAGCAGCAGGCTGGTGAGGAGATTCGCATTGGTTCGCGCAGTCCTTTTTTTGTTACGAGTGTGCTGTTGCGCTCGCGTTTGCAGCATGATGACGAAAAAAAGAAAAACGCCATCGAATCCGTAGCATGCACTGAAGCGAAACCACATTCGGATTAATGGACGCACGCCCCGTTTCAATTGTTTGTGCTCGCTGCCTTGGTGTCCCATTTACGAACGTTTGCTTCATGCATCGAAGGGCGTGTGCATCGACGAAGTGTAGTGGCGCGGTTAGGACGATGCGAAGCGAAGAGACGGACCGGCCAACGATGGCGAGAGAGCAATTAAAAAACAAACATGATTGTGAAATAACAATGAATGAGACTATATTGTGTGATTCTGCTATACTGGGTGTTGCTACAGAAAAAAAAAATCCTGCCCTTTCATCTAAACGTGGCAGGGCAGGAAATATTGTGCTCATGCAATAAAAGGGGCCACGATTGTCGAATTCACGTGACGCTGCAATTGCGTCGACCAGTGCTTCCATCGCTTGCAGGCTTTTCGACAGTTTCGCACCACTCAATCAGCGTTTGAAGTGCTCTAAAATTCATCAAATATGCGATAAAGGGCTGGCTTTCTTTGTGTGCCAGGTACGGTGCAAATATTGTGCTCGGTGGAATACAGCAATTCCAACTGACCGGACCCGGTCCAGCTCAAGTGGTTTTAAAACAAATATTAAACGAATATGCAACTCAGCTCGCATCCAGACGCTCCGTGCCACGAGCGCATACTCATTTGCCGTACTACATTATGGCGGCCGCAACAGAATCGGTTTGTTTGGTAGCCTCCGATTCTCATTTGCTTATCGCCACCATCCACCAAAACCAAAAACCAACTAATGGCTCAAAGGGAAAGCAATTTGAAGCTGCGGTCAATTATGTGTTGTTTGGAAGCCACCGGTGGGAAAGCTTAACGCGCTATTCACACAAACCCACACCCGTTCGAAAAAAAAAAATCGAGGTTCGGGGTTCGGTGGAGACCGGAAAAGGATTATAAATTAATTATCTTAAAATCAACATCCGCGACGATCCGGGCGGGTGCGTGCTTCCGTCATCTGTTTGCGTTCGATGAAAACCTGGGGCACCCTTTGTCGCATTTCCGACGGGGTAGAACCGACGGCGTCGGCGACTTTTTTGACGGGCGCGATTACGCAAACTCCCCCCTCTCTCCTTCCCCTCACCCAACCGAACGCTAGGAGGGTTCGAATCGATAACTCTATCTATAGCTCGCTCGGCTCCGGCAGTGGCTGTGCTTTTGGCTCGGGGCCGGATATTGTCCCGGAACAGGCAGCCAGCTGTGTCTGTCTCGCACGGTGGGAGCCCTTTTTAAAGGCACAAGTTATAAATAAAATAGATCGAATATTGTCTAACTGAGCAGGCTTGTTGCAAAAATAAACATGGTTAAAATATCCGAACTTTCGCTCCAATTAGTTATGCAGCTTGAAAATGTTAATAGAATGTTAAACTTGACGATTGCATACATTTGGGCGCAAATTTACGTTACGCAATTTTCCTGACAAAAGCTGTCAGAGCTCAGTTTAAACACATTGTTTTATATTATTATTTTATTTTAGGATAATTTTTTTCCTACAAAGAATCAACCGTGTGTTGAAACAACAATATTAAGCGGCAATCATGCTTCATGGCCGGTTCATTACGTTTGACACCTAATTCATAAAGTCATAATTGGCAAATGTTTCTATTAATATCCAATAGGTTGAATCTACTTTTTTTGAACATTAATTTTTCTTTTCGATAAATTCGATGTGTGCAATTACGCATAGAGATAGTGCTCAAAACCACTTTGCATCAAATTGCAGTCGCCCAAAAGCTTCGAATTATTAATCGTTACTCAAAAAAAGCAATTATGCATTAATGATTCATTTTAATTAACGCATCCAATAGAGCTGGAAATGAAGCCAATTGTTGTTAAAAAATTTGAAATAAAACCATAATCGGACCGCCGAACGTTCGCGCCATCCCCATTGTACATCCTGGGGGCCACGACCGAACGGGGCAAAGGTTGGGCGACGGGCGACGGGATCGGTGTGTTACAAAAGAAATATCGTCATCATCGCTTGTCGATTCCGGGTAGCTTGTTGTCGATGGCTGATTTATGTACATATTTATTTTGCACCACGAGTAAAGTCGCGGTCGCACCCCGAACCGCGCCCATACTACGACTACGAACTATTATTTGGCCGCCGATGCGGCGAACCGTGCGAGCGCCGGCCCGTACCGTGGGTTGAGACGATAAATAGATGTAGATTTATATAGAGCCTCCGGTTTGGGCGGGTGGAACTCTAGCGTCAAATGAAGAGAACGTGGGAGAGAGAGAAAGAGAGAGAGAGAGAGCGAGAGGAAGGGAGAGTAAAAAGTACACGAACATCTTCTGGTTGTGATGTGCGCTGAAGCGCCACCGAGCTACGCCTGGGACCGGGCGAGTGTTGACATTTGTCAAAGTGGATTTCATCTCCCCGGTCGGAAGTTGGAAGGGCCGCGTACAAGTTCGATGATTCGCTCGGCTTGACGTTTTGTCGGCAAGCCGCGGAGAAATGGAAGCAGGAGCGGACGGTGCGCAAGGAACGGGACCAGAAACAGGAACAATAATAATGTACTGGGGAATTCCGCAAGATCTCCGGCCCCTACCGGCCTCCTCCCGAATGCTGTAGCGGTAGCGATAAATAAACATTACTACGCCCCGAATCCGATGTTCGACATGCAGATTGATGGTTTTTCGGGAGTTATCCAACCATTTCCGGGGAAGTTTGCTTGGGTTGGGCGCTGTTCTTTCCGCATTAACGTGTCCGTTGGTGTGTGTGTGTGTGTGTTTGCTGTTCATCCTAATGGAACACTTGCAGCAACTAAATTGCATTTTCAAAGTCAATATTATTGTCTCCCTTGCGGAGGGAGCAGTTTGCAAATGTAATGCCTTCCTTTTGGAACTCTTCGGTGGTCAGCATTTGATGGCAAAGAAGATCGTTAGAGTTCTTTTCTTTTATGAAAAGCTTCCTGTGTGTGCTCGTGTAGGGCTGTGTGGGTGTGTTTTTATACTTTATACACTCACAAAAACAAAACCCATCTTTCGTTTGCCCAGCTCGAGTTTCGGTTTCCTTCGCTCGCCTTCGGTTGGGAAGTTACTTCCATAATTGGCCCTCAATTTCTGAGAAGTGCCTTTCAAACTACCACACGCACACACGTACGCATCCATACAAGAACACATTGCTGCCTTTCGTTGGAGATCTGCCTAAATACCACACACTTCCAGCGCAACCATCGAGCCACTTTTGTGCATTAAACGCTCATAAGCGGATGTAGACACACGCCCTGGCAGAGATCCGGAACTTGCGACGGGAAGTGGCGAGTCGTTGCTCCGTAGTCAGTAGCGTATTCGTTCACCATCAATCTTCGTCCGCCTGTTCCCACTCGCAGGCTCTACGTGGAATCACTGCTGCTGCCACTGCTGTCTACCGCAACCGTTTGACGTACTCGCACAAAGACCTGATTGCCGTCTAACTTTTTCCGAACACGTTCGTGCCGGTCGTGGCGGATGCCTCCGCCACGGTTGATTTGCTTGTTTCAGCGAATCAAGAGCGCTTACGCCAAACCTCAGGCTCAGGCAGTATATTAGGGATGTTACAAAGTCACTTAGTGTTAAGGGCCCGTGTGAGGGGAAGCGTGAAAGATCGTTACGCAAGCAAATACCGTTAGTAAAATATGATTAAGGAAAGTTGTGTTGAATAGTTTCAAGCAAGATTTTTGATAAAAAATATTAATTTTTCTCCATATTTTTATTTTTTTTTTACACAAGATTGCATACTTTTACGCGCTTATATTTCGCCATTTGGCTCGTAGAAAGAAATCTGTCAGAATATGAATATTACCAACACTGTAGCGACAGTTCTTCTTGGATTTTATTTTAGAAAATAGTACAAACAAAAATCTGATGTTCGCCCTTGTCAAAATGGTACCGAATTCGTTCGTAACGTCTGAAGCCATTGAAATCGAGATTATTGTACGATATTAGCGTGCAACTTGAGCATCGACCCAATAGATGCGAGCGGTAACCGACACGGTACCTTCTCCCATTCCCAAGGCAACTGGAAGGAGGATGAAATAATCAAAAAAAAAACTCCGTCAAAAAAGAACCACGTGACTTGGGCCACGGGTTTGGCAACAACACCGAGGAAGAGAACCAGCAGAAAGAGAACGCGAAACAAAACGCAAATCACCGCACGAAATACGTCGTGTCTGAGGGAGCAGCACACGGAAGCCCACGGAAGCCCACGGAAGCACACGGAAATGGCACCCGCACCTTTCCGGCAATGGCGACTGGGAAGGGGGAGAAAATTTTGACACAAAAGGAAATGATTGTTTTGTGCTTTCCAGTTCGTTAGTTGCACCATTTCAGAATTTCCTTCGCGCTTTACCTTCCCCGAAGCGGTGTTTGGGTTGGGCATTTATGCTTCACCTGCACCCGCGGGCGCTGGGCTGGTGTGGGAAACCGGTGGTGGAGATTTACCGACTCCATTACATTTCCGACGCTCCCGTGACCGGTCGTTAGTGGGGAAGAACACAGGAACACAACATAACCTGGCCACATGCGAGACCGTTCGGTCCGACGATTTTGCGTGCCATTAGATACCATTACACGTGGGTGGATGTTAATAAACGTTGATGGAGCGAAATGCGGCAGAAGCGTGTGGCGCACGGCGCACGAAACTGATGCGTTGTGCAAATAGATTTTTTGTTGTTGTTTGCTGGTTCCGCTTTGCTCTTTGGACGTGCCGGGGCGCAAACGATCGACAAAGTTTGCCCAAGAGCTTGTTATTGTGAGCCTGGGTAGCTGCTAAGGCAGGGGCAAAGTTTCCTCCATCGAAGCTAGGTCGGTGAGGCTGAGATTCGACTTTTTTGGGGGTTTATGAATGTATTTTAGGCGGAATTTATATGAGCAGGCTGGTCGGCTGGTCGGATAATTTCGTAAGAAGAATGGTTCATAAAATATGTCTTATTTCATGTGATTTTTTTCATTGCTTAAAATGTTTCACTTACCGCTGGCCAAAACTTTGTGTTATTTTATGTATTTTTTTAAAAATATCATAAACATCGACGTTATTCTAACTTATCAGCCCGAAATTATGCAATCGGTAAAACACTCGTGAATTTTAAATTTCCCGATTAAAGATAATTCGTTTTTGATTTTTAAAGCATCTAGAAGATGTTTAACATTACATTTTAACATTGATACATTTAGAGCGCATTTTAATTAACCATCGATTAGATGGTTGTTGAACAGCAGATGAATTTTGGCATTCCATCGTGCGTGGAAGAAAACTGTCATAAGCTGACTTTTGTTTTAGCTAGTTGTGTGAAAGAGTAATCCGTACCACGCAGTTTCTGTTTTCTGTTCAAGCAAATAAAAAGAAATGAACAGATAAACTCACCCAATAAATCCCTCCACCCAAATGGTGGCCTTTTGCGGTGAAACGGAGCAACACGCAAAGAGCAACTGTCCTTCGTACTGTCCGATCCCTGGCCAGATCGGGCACGATGCGAGTGACGGAAGATACGTTCGGCACTGTAGTTCATTAAATCAATTAGGATTCAACTACGGTACGCTGCGGTACCGTGTCGGGTAAGGATCAAACACAACTCACAAAGAGCGATAAAACCGAGCACAAACTTTGTTTCCCTCCGGAGCAAAGCGTCCCGGAAAGAAGCGTTTCCACTCATGCTGAGTGGAACCGAAGCTAGTGGTGGAACGTGGAGCAGGCGCGCGCGTGGGAAGGCAACAAATAAAAAGGATAAATATTTCTCTCACATCTTTGCCGGATTTCGGGTCGGCTCGGAATGGGAGGAAGGATAGAAAAAAAAAGAATAGAAAACAATAGAACGGACTAAACTCGAACCATTTACGATAAGCGATCTCGTAGCCGGGAAGGGCGTGATCGGAAAAACGAATCCGTTTCCGTCCCAGAACCAGAGGCCCGGATTCACCGGGGTGGAAAAATAACCTTTTGGAACAAAACATTGCTTAAGTAAACAGCAATGCTGCCGGTGGTGGTGGCCCTTCCGTTTTTCTCGCCTCACGAATGGCGTAAGTTGAGTTATAAAACTTAATTTGATCCCCTACCCGGCAGATGGGGTCTTCAAAAACCGGGGTGGGGAGAGGGGGAGGGGGGATGAGATGTAAAAAAATGATCCAAAAATCCGAAAAGCAACCCCGTTGTCGGGACATTTCCGCAGGTCAGGTGGTAAAGTAAATATTTTTACTCGATAACCCTCGGCGGTTGAACCGGATCGTCGAAGGGTGTGCCTTGTTTTAAGCGCTTCCCTTGGGCTCGTTTCGATCATTCGCTCGGTTGGACAGGCTCCACTGCTCTCCGCACTGGTCCTTGCCGTTCGAATGGTTCAGCACACGCACACACTCCCGTACGAGTTCCCCAGAAATCATCCCAAATTTAAGGGGCAATCCAGTTTAACGAATTGAGACTAGAGCAGGAAAGCCTCGTTATTTTGTGAGGTTCGATTTGACACCTTCGTTCCTGGTGGATCTTCCAGTGCACTAGGCGTAACGCGGTCTAGCGTCGTGAAACGAAAGTGAGGGTTGTGCGTGGGAATATTTTTTTTATTCAAAGCGAAAAATATACAACCACCGCGCAACCATGGCGCGAAACATGCTCATCTCGGTTTGAGAGTCTCCTCCCACGGTAATCTGGGTTTCAATCTTTCTTTTCATGTGCCATTTGTTTCCATTACGGGGACGTATCTTAGCGTGACATGGTTTGGATGTGCTTGTGGCTGTCGCTTTTTTTTTAAATAATAATACAAATTAATACAGAAGCTTGGTTGCGAGGTACAGACGAGAATCGTTCCAACGATGGCAAGCATTCGTCGTTGCAGATAAAAATAATTTCACTCTGAATGGCTGTGGTTTAGAGGGTTATGTAAAGTGCTGTTGAAAGGTTGGATTTTCTGTGCTACTTACTGTGTCGGGGAATAAATTGATAGATAGTCGTGATTATTTTTTAACCAAATGAATTAATATTTAGTATCAACAAACCGCTTTAAAAAAAACTCATTACTTTTTTTTAAGCTTGCAAAAATACTGAACAATCAACGCAGCACAAAATTGCATACTTTCAGGCGTAAAAATTTCATCCTTAAAACATGCATTCTATGCCACCATGAGAATGTGTCCTAAAATTGATTTATTGGCGCTTTACGCACCATCGATTGTTTTGATACGGAATGAAAAATAATTACTCTCAGTTTGTTTGTGTATCTTAATAGCATTATTTTTTGCACAAAAAGAAACTGCGAACAATCAGTCAGCGCAACCGATGGCAGCGTAAATCTTGTAAAGCGAACAGTAAAACCATTCATGAAATGAAATTGCTCCCCCATTCCAACCCAGCATTGTTGGCGCCAGCTTGGTTTATCGTGCTCATTTGCCATAGACGCCCATTTACCATTTGCCAGCACAAACTCGCATCCAAATTAGAAAAGCATTTTAAACACTCTCGCTTTCCCGGTGCCGGCCTGTTGCCGACGGTGACATCCACTTTCCAATTTCCATCTCTTTATGGCTCGCAAAGGTCGGGCGCACGAAGCACGACCGTAAAGAAATCTTCATTAGTGACGAAAATGTCAACTTACTTTAATCCGCTCGCAACGCCGAGCTTTGTCTTAAGCGGCCGTGTGAAAAGTGGTTGCCCCACGGTTGAAGACCGTGCGTGACGTGGAACGCTCGCGTAATTGGAGTCAGTCAGTGTGGTTGGAGGTGGAGTAAAAATAAAAAATAAAATAAAACAAATGTATGTACGACACCGACGTGCCTATCGCGGCTGCCGAGTGAGTCGCCCGGGTGAGATTGTGTGTTTTATAAAACGTGTGCCATTGCTCTACCATCACCCCACCGCCTTCCATTACGTTCCCCGAGCGATCACGGAGTGTGTTGTTATCCGTAATAGATATTTCTATCTGTTCGCTTTATCCCATATTTTCATCTGCTCGCGAACACGCGCAACAGGGCCTGGGCTGGCCGCGGGTCCCACGGTTGATGCGCAAACACAACAAGTCAATTTTAATTATCCAACATAAAAAGTCACTTCCACTTTGTGGTGCGAGCAAAAAGCACTCACTCTGGCCGGAGAGGATCGGCTGTTGACGGGAATGTCAGGCAGTTTGAAATGCGCCCAACAGCTCTCTTCCCTCAAGCACCGTTCCCATTCTGTAGAACACGGTACCGTCGAGCGTTAGAACTGGCACCATTTTGCTCACACAAACACACGCACACACGATCGTAGAAACAATGGGAAAGGGCACACAAAGATAGCTGGATAAGCATTACGTCATATTTTTATTGAGCTCATCTCGAATGTAATTATGGCGGCCAGGCGTCTGAATGGCTACCGAGGTGGTAGCTTCTGTTGCGCAGAGTAGACTTTATTTTGAGCTTCCTGCGGCATTCCCCTTCGGTTTCCACCGTACCATGATTAAGTTACATCTGTTCCCGATAGGGAAAACGAGCGAACACGTTTGCCATCCAATGCGTGGAATTTTCACAAACAAGAGACAAGAGTGGTCGCTCCCAGTGCCGGCAGCAAATGATTTGTATTTCCGTTTCCCATAATGAAAACTAGATTAAAAAACACGCTGGAATGGGTGCGGTACCGTGCGGAGTGGGAAGTGGCGCTATCTCGGAGCGATTGATTTTACAAACCCACGCGCAGGTTCGGTTCACCTTCTTCTGGACACGACCGAGCGCGGAGGATCCCGTTTCCGCACGGTAGTAACGAGACCGATGGAGCCTTTTGGGAAATTAAATTTCAAAATTAGCAATAAATTAAAATCAGTGTCCGTAAAAATTCCGTCCCCGTGAACGACCCCCGCCGGCGGGCGTGCTGTGCGCGTTAGCGTATCGTCTTTTGTTGTGCGTGGGAACGGTGGGAAAAATAGGGAAATTGTAGGCAACGGTACCATGGTCCATTTTTATTGATGATACCTGCGACGGCATCGCAATCGAAGGGTCCGAGTGGATTCGACGAGATTAATTAATATTGCCAGAGTGCGCTTTTTTTGCGCTCGAGATTTGTTCCTTAAAATGAGCACGTCTTTTTTTTCAACCAAACCGAGAGTAGTGTGAATGTGTAGTAGCTATAAAATGAAAGTTATTTCACCTTACAAAATGCAATCCTTAGAAATGCTCAAACATTTTCAGTTTTTTTTCGCACACTTTAGCATTAGCTTTGGTACGGTAAAACAGAAATACCTTTCAAGGCAAAGATAATTTTTATTTTTTATTGCATACCTTTAGGCGCAGTGTTTTTATATTGCTCCTTTTGTCTTGCTACAATATTACCACTTTGTTATCAAAATTAAATAAAAAAAAAATCTTTTTCAATCAATTCACACCATAACCCATCGATGCACAAAGTCCATCAAGGACGCATTATTTCACACCGTGCATCAATTATGCCCTTTATCTCCGTGCAGCTTTATTTATCGCAAACAGGTTGACCATTTAGCAATTTACGGAATGGCACCGATGTTGTTCTTTCCGTCCGGCTTTCGGTAACATAATCATAAATTATTTTAACGCAATTTCCGCTCGTACAGTGACCCATGGAGCCATTTGCGCACTGCTGCCGACGAGAGGCGCCCCATTTTCCAAGGCACGGAACGCGGTGAGCGGATATAAAATCATTAAAATACCCACAAACTTTCGTCCCACTAAT
Source organism: Anopheles farauti No. 4 (assembly GCA_000956215.1). Taxonomy (NCBI): domain Eukaryota; kingdom Metazoa; phylum Arthropoda; class Insecta; order Diptera; family Culicidae; genus Anopheles; species Anopheles farauti No. 4. The sequence continues at coordinate 21,046 of JXWZ01006655.1, read as the reverse complement.
TTGCATCGGCCACGGTGCACGGATGTTGCCGTGCGCACGGACGCAACTCAGCCTCATGGGGTGCGCACATTTGTCACGCCCGCGGTCGGCGAATCGGTCTCGTTCACTTGTTTTTCTGTAATTTGTTTCGTGTTTGCTTACCGTTTGTGGTTTTGGTTTTTTTATTTTACTTTCGTTTGGTTTTGTTTGCTTTCCCGCTCGTGGCGCAAAACGAAGTGCCATCACCCAGGGTTCCCAAATTGCATTGCCGAGCCACGAATTCTGCTTGATAAATGTTACGCAATTCGAGTTTGTGCTGTTTTTTTTTGTCTCCCCGGGGAGTAAAGAAGAGGAGGGGATGAAGAAATTGTATCCGAAACGAATAAACGTTTACAATTCAATATCGCAAAGGCCATTTTTCAAGCTCAACGTATTCGCATTCGAAAGTGGATGTTTTCACCAGTGGATTTTATTTCCTCTCTATCAAACCGACGTTATCTTTATTCCAGCACACCGACAGAAGTTTCATTATGTCATGATTTCATTCCATCTTCCGGTTTCTTACAGCCACAGACGCAGGACTGTACAAGAAGCAAAACAAAACGAGCAACAAAAAAAAAATCCTCAACGAACGACTTCATTTGATGTCCATCGGTGTTTCGTACTCGTTCTTGCTTCCCTGCCGTGTTCATCCATTTAACGCTCCCGTGCCGGGCTCGTTAGTGAGGCGAGTACAATCTCGCACAGATATCGAACCGTCGGTCTCACATTAGCGCCCAAGACAATCGGATGTGCCAGCAACCGGAAGCTCGAGCCCTCGAAAGCCCTCAGCTCTCAGTGCGCCCCGTGCTACGCGGCGTCGATGATGGATTGCGATGGGAAGCAATTATAACTTTAACACACAGCTGTAAACACATCAAAAAGTCCAAACTCAATTACCGGCTGCACTTCGAATCGCTGAGTCCCGGGGTTTCCGTTTTCGGACGGGGTCGCTTTCTTTCATCGTCGGTTGATAGTGCCGGCTGGGAACCATCGTCCATCGTCACCAACGATCATCGAACTGGGTGAAAAAATACGTGGCAGCTCGAGTGTGTGTTTCGTCGAATCGACCACACCAGCTCCAGCAACTATGTTTGGGTGGTGCGTAAGCTTCCGGACGCAGTCCATCAATCAGTCCATCGTAAGAAATTAGAAATGAATCGTGTCCCACCGTGCTCCTGGACGTTGTAACCATCCTCCGGGTGGGAAAAAAGTGTTCTCTTCCTTCCACCGGGAATGAGGCACGTTTGCGTGAAAATTTGTCCCAGATATGGATTTGACATATTTCGAGAAGCCCCGGGTCGGGTTGCGTTTCGCTCGTGAAGCGCAGAAATGGTAGAAGTCACCATCAAACTGTCAGCACGGGTCTCAAGGAGTTTTGTGGAACCGAAAAGGGTTTTCCACCAATCGATCCCCGATTGGAAGCTTGGGCCGCTTCCTCGGCCGGGCACTTGAGGTTGGAGAGACTCGCAGACAATTTCCTTCCGCTGGTTCTCGGCTTTAGGTCGAACGGTGAATTTATTTCCTTCCCTTAGCATACATTTAGGCGTTAGGCTCCGGGTGTTATTTTTTGCATCACAAGAAGTGGTTTCGATTGAAAACTACCGACCCTGGCGGGGAGTGGAGAAATTGCTCTTGTCGCTTTTCAAGCCTTCATCGAGAAGCCGCACGTCTCTGCGTTCGACACTTCCGGCATTCCGGGAAGTTGGTTGAGAAATTTATCACCGGTGAAGGGTTGAAAATGTGGAGGGCACACTTGTGCTCACCTTCAGTGGGGGCTGGCGTTCGAGAAAAGAAAATCACAACACACACTCATACAAAAATCACTTCACAAACGACAAGATATTACTCTGCCGTGTGTATTTGATGAACAGTGGTCCGAAAGGAAAGTGTACGGGTTTTCTTTGGCTTTCGCGAGGTCAAACCCATCAACCGGACCGGAACCGGTGTCAACGAGAGTGTGTGTTTGTCTCGCTTTCCGTTGAAGTTGGCGTTACAAGGAGCTGATATGAATAGAACACTCCGTCGGTCGGTTACGGTGCGGTTTTCGTTTAGGTTTCTTTTGATTTAGAAACACTGGTAGTTTCCTCCGCTTCCCCCACTCGATCCGTGTAGCGTGTCATCGAGAGAAAAGGAAACTGCGGTTAAGGGAACCCAGACAAGAACACTTCTTCCTGGTACAATTCAATCCCAGGCAGCTGAGGGAATGCTGAGGACGATGAGGCAAAAAATCATTCAAAACTTTTCACCGCACAACCACAACAGACGAATCTCGGGGCTGGTTGGGTGGGTGGAAAGATGGATGAAAAAAAAAATATATATAAGGACAGTTCCACCTACACGTAGCACAGCCGATCCCGAATCTCAAAGCTGTCATAGAATGTCTGCTTCATCCTTCATCCGAGTTGTGTGAGCGTGTGTTTGGCTTGTCTCGGTTTCGCCTCCCTCCAGCAACCGCCTTTGTCGTGATTTATATTCATTTTTTACAGCCCTGAGTCGTCAGGTTTGATAGCGAAGGCATTGATGTGACAAGGTTTCACTCAACTACCACCCAGACATATTGGGTGTACAGCGTGGGCCACATATGGCATCGCTTCGCACGAGCACCGAAATCCCACTATCGTTTCTCGAACTGCATCGATCAAAACGCTTTTAAATTTTCTTATATTTTTTGTGTACATGTGTTAACCTATTGAAAGGCTCTCGCAGTGAAAAAGAAACTGTTTGACAGTTATGTTTCTAAGAAGAGGGTTGAAAAATCCAGCCCACGGTTAAATTGTCTCAACCTTTTATCTATTGCGCCTGAATGTTATGCAACACACATCGCGACGTTTCGCAGTGAGTGAGAAGCTGTTTGACAGATGCGTTTCGTAGAAATGGTGAAAAATAGCAGTCAACAGTTGTTTTGTGCTTTACACTGTAGAGCCTGATTGTTATGCAACACACATCAAAACGTGTCGCAGCGAAAAAGAAACTGTTTGATACATATGTTTCGCAATAAGAAATGGTAGAGAATTCCACTCGACTCTTATATCGGCCCGATCTTTGATTTTCTGCGCCTAAAAGTTATGCAACACGCATAGCTAAACGTCCATAACGAGCGCGTTTCGAAATTTTCCCGCAGCACTGCAACTTTACCGGTTGCACTCAATACACAGCAGTGGGAGTTTGGAGTTTTTCGTCCATTTTCGCTCTAATTAATTATGTCACATTTCATAAAAATTATTGTAATTGGATTACTCTAGGCAAACTCTGACCGCACACGGGCGGTGCGCATGGCCGTGGAGAAAGTTTTCTGTACCTCATCGTACCCAATCCTTTGACGTAGGGGATAAAAAGTTTTGCGTAAACTATTTTTGACAGGCACAGTGCAACCAATCGGTACAATAATCACTCAATCTTGGACCAAAGGGTGGGTGGAACGGCAAATTACATCAATATACGCCGTTCACGGTAATGAATCACTTGCATAGTTTTACCGGACCCGGTTGCGGTTGCGTGGATACCAACTTTGGAATCGTTAAGCGTACGTCGCTATGTGTCGACCGGCGACCGTCCAAAAGCCAAACTCGCTGCGATGAAAGGCAGCAGCAAATTGTTTATCAAAAAGGGCCTCGGCTTTCTCGGAAGGGTGCTTGCCTAGCTACGACGCTTTCACAGCAACTAAGCCCGTGGCTGGAAGAAAGCATCACCCTAATCTCGTGATAGGATTATTAAGCACAAATCCTACTGATCAATACCAGCGATGGCGGCTTGGAAAATCCACGTGGTGGTGAAACCTTACGAAAGGCCGCCATGTTGGAAGCACCACACCGGGGCGTAGAAATTCCGGACGAGAAAAGACCTTATCACGCAGCAATCAAGCCGCAAACCCGAAGGCCCTCCCTTACCCTCGGTGACGGTGCTTGTTGCAAAATAGTTTAACGAACAGCTATTCAACCGCTAAGCCCGACGGCTGCCGGCATGTATCCCTCGAGATGCGATGCAGATGCGATGTTACGGGTCCGTATTTCAATAGCGAATCGAGCAGCACCAGTTGGCAGTGGAATGTGTACGGATTCCTCTGCTACCGGTGCCGGTAAAGTTAATCATGCAATATCGACGTTCGGTGCGAATTCCACGCCGAACGTTTTTGCGCTGGCTGGTGCGATGACCAAACACACGATTACAAGCAGAAGCTACACTACAAAGTTCTATTGATACATTAAAAAAGGGGGTTCAGGAGATGGGTGCAGCCATCGCAGGTAGCTCCACGGGAACCGTATCGATATTGTGAAGTGTGATTAAGGGCAAAATGTAGATTGGTGTTTTGTGGTGAAATTTTGCTTCAATGCAACTTTGATTCATCGCTCATTCATTCAACTGTCACTGAATAAGGGGACACAAATTGCTCCACCGCGTTTGGGCGTACTGATTACCAATCGCTTACAAAGTTTCGTTTTGATCGTTCATTTCAGAATATTAAGTACAACTCTCATAGCCATGGATTGAAACATTTTGTAGCATATACATGTTGTACAGTTTTTCGGATTGATGGAAATATTGGGTAGATTGGATAAAAAAAAGCTCAGCTTGCACATACCTCTGATGATGTCAGGTAGCACAAGCGAGAATCGGTGCTGTCGATAGACGCCTGCTGCACAATCCCGTAGCGTGGCTCCCGGTCGCTCATGTAGTCCGAGCGCAAACTGTCCTGTCTGTCGAAGACTCCTCTGTTGAAATGAAGGCACAATTAAAACAGAAAAATGCATAACTTTAGGCGCCACCTAATTTCATCATCATAATGAAATATTTCAAATTTTGTTTAATTGGTTCTTTGAACCAGTGAACCAGATAATGAAATATTTCAAATTTTGTTTAATGGGTTCTTTGAACCAACTATTTGTATAATCAATTTTAAATTGACTTTTTTATTTCCTGAAAGTATCTGAGCAAGAGACTGTGACCTTCCACGCACTTACCTTTGTTCGAATGAATCGGCCCGGTTGCTCTTGTAGCCCGAATCGTTCAGGCTCGAGTCCTGCCGCAGCGACGGCAGTGAATCCCACGGGGATCGTTTGTGTCCACCGCCGGCGTTGCTTTGCGACGAGACCAGCCCGGGCCCGGAACCGGATCCAAACGTTGAGCTGCCCGAACGCCACCCGTCCGAGTGGCGGAACCACTGGGCACGGGCCGACTCACCGATGCAGGACGCACAGCGGGTCGTGGTCGAGTAGCTGCTGCCCGATGATGGAGGAAGATAAACAGGACATTTCCATAAAGACGACGAATGCAATGCTGCATGATGTAGACACTTACTTCGAGTTGTGGTCACTTAAATAGCCACGATCGCGGTCGCGGTCACGTTCCCGTTCGCGTATCAACTCGTTCCGGTCGCTGTAGTAACCGTCGCGGTCACGATCGCGCTCCCGCACCGTCACAGGGCGTTCGTTTCCACCGAGCCGATGAGGCAGCGGCAGGGTCGACGATTTGGCGCTGCCTGTAAAGACAAACGAGGAAGGACAACAGCATGAAATCACAACACACGTCAACGGGCGCGAGCGAGCGTGTGTCCTAGTTAATTAGTTTTTTCCGCTTCCCAAAGGACGTTCGCTTTGCAGCGAAATTTGTAACATTTTCAGCTTCAAGTCACAACCGGGCCAGAGCGCTTACCGAGTACGCCACCTGATGGAACGTTTACGCCACCTGATGGAGACCAGTCCCAAATCAAATTTAATCAATTATTCAAAATTTTCAACTCCATTTATCATCACAGTGAGTGGTTCGGGTGGGAGACGCGTGGTGACGGGAGACTGCTCCTTTATGCACCTTTAAGCACCCCAGCAAGGATGGGCCCTTTCCGAACGGATAGTATTTGCTTTGCGTAGGTTATTAGATTGAGTCTCGCAAACGTGGCGGCGGGTGGTCGTTAATCCTTTTGATGGGGACCGTAATGGGACCGTTCGTACACGTGGGCAAACAACTGAGAGAAGCGCGCGCGTGTGTGTGTGTGTGTGTGCTTGTTGGAAAAGGTAGAGCAATTTTTGTCTCTATTAGTAAGCTTGAAGTTGGCTCATTGGGAGATCCTAAATTTGGACCGTAAAGGTGGCGTTACGTTTAATTTTTAATCACTTTAGTGACATCGGTAATGCGTCAGTTTTGAGGCACCGATAAGACGATAATAAGATATTCGGGAATGTTTTTTTTTGCAGTGGTTATAGCAGGTTTTTTATGTTTGGTACGTGAGTAGACGTTATGTGACTTCTTGGAGAGCTGCTTAGCAGGTAAATGATTTCATCAAATTCAAACAAGATCTTAACTATACAGGTACAAATGCTCAAAGAAAACATTGTTGTTAACATAATAATATAGGGGATTTACTTATTGTAATCACTGCAAAATAACCTGTAGTAGTTTTAAGTATTTACTTTTATGGTTTATAGGAATTGTACGAATTTCACTTTAAAAAGACAACTTATCAAATAAGATAATCAACGATTGGCCAGAACAGACTTTGCATCGACTTTTCGTTAACGTTCAAACAACGCGCAGATCTTAGGTTATTTATTCTAAAGCTAAACAATCTTTTCTTGTATTTACTATGCGATTAATATAGTAATTACTCAAATATTGTTTTTATTTTCCCTACTATGATAGCCTTCAAAGCAAAAATACCTTAAAAATTGACATGGGATTCGTAACACCAATGTATTTTTTATAGATTTATTTTTTTTGTTACCATTAACCCTGCAATTCCCAAAGTCAGGAGCAGGAAAAGTATCTTTTTTTAAAGATAATAGTACATGGTTATGATATTTTAGGAATAAAAACGGCTTGAGGTTTGATGTTCCATTAGAGGAGGACATTCAACGATGATTATATCAAAAATAAAAATAAAAAAGCATCAAATTTCAATAATTACGCATAGATTTTACAGACTCTAGTAGTGAAACAACATCTTGCTTCGTATACTTACTTCGTCTGATTGGATACGGGCTACGCTGGTTGGAACCGGGCAGGCTCTCCGCCAGTTCCAAGTTCTCCATGCTTTGCGACAGCAGTGCTTCGAACGTGTGCAGACTGTACGACTCGGCGTCCATGCCCTTCGCCAGCGTGTTGCGCAGATGCATCTCGTACTCCAGCAGCAACCGCGACGTTGGTGAACCCGGTGTTGGAGTAACGTTCGGAGGATTCTACAAGGGCGCATGAGTTGCACTGGGTTAGTATTGGGAGCAATTTTCAAGGCAATGTTCAGACGATGGGCAATGTTCACCTGATGATGGTGCGAATGTCGTCCACTCTGCCGTCCGTACGGCGGCTGGTCCTGATCCGAGTTGCCATTGCTCGAGCTGGGCGTGGTCGCGTAGCACTGATTGTCGAACATCACATTGTCGGATGGGGGCGAACCCTCCACGCAGCTGCGCTCACGCTCCAGCTCCAGGTAGAGCCCACGGCCACCGTGCTGATGGACGCCTCTGCCTATTTCGTGCGACGATCTGCAAACAGAACCATGGCGGGAGGACATGTTGAAGGTGGTATTCCAAGTTGGACCGTCAGCTTTCGGTCGCATCACCCACCTTGAGCCAGAGAAACGGGAGCTCTGACTAGCGTTACGTGAAATGGTGCCATTATTGTTTAACATATGTGCATTGTGAATAGTGTGCTGATGCGTATGCGGCGTGTTGGTTGCGGAGTTATAGTAATTGTAACGACGTCTGCCCATCTCCGGCGACGTCACCGGGCTCTCGGCACTTGGCATCGGTTTCAGCATGCGCTTCATTGTGGACGCGTCTGCAATGAGAACGGAATAGCGTGTGTTGTGAGTGGATTAAAAACAACCAAAAAACCCTCCTCAAATGTCGTCACACTAACCAACATTCATGTCCTCAGTGCTCTTGGACTTGTTGCGTCTCGCCGTGTTGTTGTTGATGATGTTGTGATGCATCTCGTGTTGATCGCGTGGCTGTGAGAGAGACAAAGCAGCTGCGTTAGACATCCGTTCCGGGGCGTGTGCAATATTTGCGACCGTAGCTACCATCTCCTCAGTGAAGTCCTTCGTTCTGGTGCCGGTACCGGTGGAGGTGGTTTTGGTTGAGCGCTCCGGTTGCTGCAGTGTACCACCGGCCTGAGTGCCTTCCGATTTGGATGTCTCCTCCGGTCGCTGGTTGCCCATGGCGGTACCCGACTCATCCTGACCAATCTGCGAACCGACATGGTTCTGGGTGACGGCCGTTCCGGTGGCTGTCCCAACGTTAGTCATTGTACTCGTTTCCTGGGACTTTGTCTGTCTGTGGCCCGTTTCTGGAATGGAAGTCTTAGTTAGCACTATTCTTGAAACTCACTCAATGGGCTTGGCTTCCTCGTTACCTTGACTGTTGATAGCATTTCCCTGAGTATTGTTTGCACCGACATTATCGTACAGTGAGGTGCTGGAAGTGGCCGTCGCAATCTTTTCGCTCCGCAGCGTCTCCGTTTCCGTCGCCCGGTTTGTGGCCCGCGGTAGCGTTGACGATCCTGCAACCAGAGAAAGCGGTGTTAAGTCTAAACCTTGAAGCAACCCACCGTCACCGGTCAACTTACCCCGGTAGCGCGGATCTTGGGCCCGAATTCTGGCGTACTGTTCCGCGGTCATGCAGGTGCACTGCGGTTCCCGGGCGCGCGATGGACTCGCCGGCGTACTGAGCGGTTTCCTCTTCGTCTTAACCTTGCCCTTCCCAGGTGGATCAAGTTTTAGTGAATAGCTTGAGGAGGCCTTTCGTGAAAATTTGAAAGAAGGCGACTGTAAAACGTCGCACTATTATTAGGGTGGATGAATGGCTATGATGGCACAGAAGGGGTTCGGGAACCAGTACGATAGGAACAGAGGTGACATTCGGTGTTGGTGAATGGTGCGCGGACACAGTGATGACGGGAAGGTCTGGGAGGGGTAGGAGGTTTGTGTGACTGCGGCAGACATTCGCTGCTGCTGCTTAAAGCGATTGGAAAGAATCCCATCGCTTTGGATTGGATTCGAACGAGTGACACGAGACGGGGTTAGTTTTGTGATGGATGTTAGTCAGGCATTAGCATTTACTTTTCTGCCCTCGCGTGAGGAGTTAGACGCCCATTTATTCACAAATAATAGTGCAACATTTTATTAGCAGCATAGTTAGGAGATAGAGCAGTAGTAGTAGTGGTAGAAATAGCAGATGTGAAAGACACAGCTAAGAGAGCGATTTAGTTGTCGTACGGCTACGGTGTGAGTTTGTGTGAGAGATAGCGTGAGTGTGGCTAAGCTTCGGGATCTTGCGATCGCCAACCATCACCTCCACAGTACGTAAAGTCCTAGGATGCACACGCACACAATCAGGCAGGATATCGGGGTAGAGCAGATAAGCTCATGAAGGTGATACAGACACACACAATCACACACATACACAACACGCACACTCATAGTACACAGAGAAATTCGAGACGATTCGAAGCGGTAGTAGAAGTAGTAGTAGTAGAATAAGTAGTAGAAGTAGTAGTAGAAGTAGCAGCAACTAGATGAGAGATCGTTAGCTATACTTACACAACACTCGCGGAACTGCTTGGCATCGATTGGAGATGTAAAATTCAGGCCCCAGGTATCGTTCGTCATCGGGTCCTTCCAGTAGATGAAACATTCCGACGCCTGACCGATGCGAGTACCTGAAACAGTAGCGATTTGGTGTTAGTACACGCCTTTGAATTCGGTTAGGAGCTAGCATTTTTCGCTGTTGTCGTACGCTTCTAATGACTACCAAGCTCGGAAAAGCAGCTGATTGGACATCCGTGTCCGAACGTCCAGCGAGCCGATCCACTTACCCGGTTGCACTAGCCGCACGTCGAGGATCTTGTCGACCTGGCTGTTGTACGCGGTGATGTGAAAGATGCATTCGGGCGAGTCCTGGATGCACGTGATGTTGACCGGCACCAGATCCTCCGACACCTGCTGCCATTTGACGGTGCCGGCACCGCTGGCCGAAACGTGGAACACTTCCGCCCACAACCTGCCGGCCGAATGTTGGGGAAAGATGGGTGAGATTAACGGGCGCTGTTCGCTTATCTGGGTCATCCGGGTGGGTGGGCGTACGCTTACCTCAGGAGATGGCCGTCCCGCCTACGGGATGCTTGCCAAGGAGAATCTTCGTAACGATATGCTTTCCGCATAAGCGGCGCACACGAGCAGCTTAGTTTATTACCCATAGCGCAGCTTGGGCACCCAGCCTGTCCTCCTGTGGTTGTGTGCGTTTTTGTGTGTGCGAGAGAGAAAGAGAAAGATAGTTTCAGCGGGCGAGGTTCAGTTCCCGGAAGGATTTACGGAAACGTAGTGTACCGGTGGGAGTTGGTGCGCTTGCTTACCTGAGGTTCCTTGCTGTCACCACATCCCACTGACATCGGCTCGTGAAAGAGCTTGGCCTCGGTTCAACGACTGGGATCGCTGATTATGCCGGTGGCTGTAGTGACGGCTGCCACGCTGTAATGTACGAGGGTACACCGGAGGGTGTGTTAGTATTCGCGCACGTAACACTGCCGCAACACGCTCCCGCTACTACTGGTGCACACGCTGGGGCGTTGGTTTGGTTTGGTGCATTAATGCCCGAGGAGTGGGGCCGCTGTTTGGGGTGGCTTACGGGGATGGTACGGGGATGGTTTTTACTACCGAAGGAGTCTGATAGGCACACAAAAGGAGTTTATTGTTACGTTTTCGCTACGTTCAATTCCTTACACACACACACACGCGCGCGCGCATAAACACACTACCCACGGTAGGTTTAAAGCTTCCGAGGCTGCCGAAACTGCTTACGGGGCTCGTTGGGCTTTTCGGGCCAAAGCTTTGATCGAGCTGGGTGCAGTGCCAGCTTTCTGGTGGCGAATAATGGCTCCGGTCGCCGTCGCACGCACGCCCGCAGCCCGAGGCGCACGGGAGGTTGACCTAAATTTATATTTAATACAACCCGCCGTCCCTTTCGGGCATCGAGCGGCCATCGAACACACGGCGACGGAAGCGCGCGTGAGATTAGGCACGAGAGTGAGGTTAAGCTCACCGCTCACTGCACAGCCGGATGGGTTTCGTAATTGACACTGGTGGCTCGTTTATGTGCGTGTGTACTTTTGTGCACGAATTGAACGTAACGCAGCGGCTTTCGGGTGGTGATGGGTTCGGGTTTGGGAAGGAACCAAAAGTCCAAAACATAAGTAGATATTGAGGAAGGGTTCATTTACAGCTCAAACGCATGCTGGAACTAGAGCGAGAGAGAGAGAGAGACTTAGACAGGGAGATGGCTAGTGATTGAAGGAGTAACCAAACTGGATGAAAGTTTCCCAACAAGGATCAGGAATGCGTTATGTTTGCCGAATGGATTTTACAGAAACGATTCTTTTTAATTCAACTTTATCATGAGACTAGAGTTTAGATGAGGCTAACGATTGAAGTGGCTAGATTTTTAGCACTGAAAAAAAAGACACACACATCAAAACAAGACGGTACAAATCTACGATGATACGAGGCAAAATACATTACTGGCGGTACTGTACAATCGATATGAGAATGATGGTGTCGAGCGATGATTTTAGAGAGGTTTTATTTTTTTTTGTATGTCATGAGACGCTGTTTTGTTTGCGAGCTATTTACACAACGGATCAAGAACAAGAGCGTTTTGGCTGCCAGAAAAGAATAATCATACAAACGAGCACAAAAAAAAATACATCACTCGCTACTAAGCTCTACGCAATGAAGCGCACCGACGCTTGTATGTAACCGTTCCAGTGGCAATGAGCGTTCCGTTGTTGACATTGACGAATTAGAAAGTGAAGCATAAAACCAGATGCATAGCGCTTGATTAGCCGCGAGAAGATCCCAGCGAGACATATTCAGGTGAAAGCTAAGCCCGGGTGTAGTAATTTCCACACCAGATTGCGTAACAAATTAAAAAAGATATTAATACACGTTTGTCAATTGCATTGCATACTTTTCGGGCGGTAGAACAAAAATACGCCCGAAAGGTATGCAAAGTGGGTAACACAAACGCTGCATCACATTTAAAAGGCAAATAAAACGGTAACGAAACACTACAATTATGCAATACACGCTTCATTTACGGTTGATTTGTTCGTTGTTGTTAATGTTTATTTCTTTGCATTGCAAAAACCAACGCTCTTACTTGGAAACATTGCCGCACCAGACCGAGCTTTGCACCTGAATTACTTAGCTAGGGTATCTACAAGAATCAGTTTCCGTTCAAGCGTTGCGAGGAACAAGAGGAACTACTGCGAAATACGCCTACGCTATTGAATAGAAAACAGCTTTAGAAATATGCACACATACACGCGTTGTCAAAACATGTCTGTACACTAGGAGCAAAGCCTGCTGGGAGCCATTGTGTGTCGCGGTGTGTATTGTTTACCGAAGCTCATGTCGTACCACGGTCGAGGCGTATTTTTTTTTTTAATTCTTTCTACAATTCGCACATCATTCTCATATTTGTCACGCGGTACGCGAAGGGGCGAGTTTCGAGCACCACTCTTAAGAAACTATGTGTGTTTTTCTTCGATTGCTTGTTTGTTTAGGCGACGAAGCGGTACGAGGTTGGGTTTTCATGTTGTTCGTTTAGTACGTCGTAGGACGATTTTAAAGCCGTGTTTGAGAGGCCGATTTATTAGGAAGGTTTTAAACGCACCATCTGAGCAGGGCAGTGTTTTCTGAACCTGCTTTGGTATGTTTTGGTTTTGTTTTTTTTTAGACGTTTTACGGGTATAGTTTTATTAGCACAGATAAGGTGGATTAAAGGAAACAAATATTGAAAAGAGTGTGTAAGAAAATTCGAAAGATAGAATAGAAAATAGCGATAAAAGGTAAAAGTTAAGAGCGATAGTAGAACGTAAAAAAACGAGAAAAAATATCGAAAAAGTAACTAATCCGTAGAACCGTGTGTGTGTGTTTGGATGCTGTACGTGCGATCCCGGGATGGTGGAAAAGGTAAACGAAAGGTGAAATCGAAACAAAAGACGAAAGAAACTAAAACGAAACGCAAATCAGTACGGAAACAGTTGTATCGCAATGAAACATACCTCGAAGTGGCCCCAGCCATCGGCGTTCATCTTGGCGGCCTCTACGCTACCCTTAGCTCCCATTTTTCTTACGCTTTTCTTTTACGCTCCGCGTTACGTTACGTACGTTCAGTATGTGCGTGCGTGCGTGCGTGCGTGTGTGTGTGCGCGCACTCACTTGCGTTACGAACGCTTCTTTACGGTCGCGGGTAACGCGCGTGTCGGCTTGCGTTTCTGGCTGCGATTCCGGTCAACTTTAATTAACTCGCCTGTTTTTTTTTTATTTATTTTCGCGCCGTGTTCGTATTTTCGTACTATTTGACCGTTTGTACACTGTGGAGATGGACTAATGGAGACGGTCCAACTACTAGATACTGCTGGGGTTGGTTTGATAGTACCGTCAATTTTCTACGCAACTCTACGTTGCTTAGACGCGGGCTTACTTTTGGTGTAAAAAAGTTCACTACTTTCGTGTGGTTCCATCTATATATACATGAACGCGCGGGGTTTTCGTTTTCGCTGTCGTGGTTGTTGCTCTGGTTGTTGCCTTTTACGAAACGCGGGCGTTACTTCGTGCGTGTGTGTGTGTGTTTTTTTTTGTGTTATTAGCTTAGATAAAATTTTAGCACTTTTCAATCACTCGTTATTTTTTTTTACTTCTTCGCTTATTCGGTCGCTTCCTCTCAATATCTCAGCGCTGCTCCTTCCGTTTTCCACGGCTCCATTTCTCATGCACTAACACACGTACACACAGAGCACAGAAACACACGCACTCGCTCACTCTTTATCGCTCAGCGCGCGCGCGCCTGTGTGCGTGTGTGAGACGGGAAAACTGTTGTCAATTCGGAAAAGGAAAACAAACGAAAATTAAGAGGAAGAAAGCTATGCGTCAAACACACCCATCCCCAAAAAAGAGGAACAAAAATTAAAACGGTCTCAAAATGGACAGTAAATCGTGCGATAATTGTCCACCACAGCGTGATGATTGTCTGCCGACTTGAGAGAAATGCACCAACTTCTACGCTTACTAAATGTAGGCCTCAACCGAACGTGGCACGGTACAGCACAGCGCAAAGTGACGAGAACGACGAGTATTCCCTGGGACAAACCCCCGGAACGGAGAAAATAAACACTTCGTCCACACGTTTCGTACTAGAAGTAAATCTTCTCGTCACTGGCAAATACACGGGAAATTGTTCGCCAAAATCAGTGCGAAACTTAATAGTGTCCCTTTTCGGCACGTCACCGTTTAGCTAAATTTTGGCCAAAAATGTCCCTACACTCGTTCTCGCACACAACACAAAAAATGTAACTAACACACTGAGGCAGTAGCGCACGGGATACGGGACATGATTTCGATCGATGACGGCTCGCAAGAGCGAGAGAGAGAGAGAGTGCGAGTGAGTGTACGAGGAGCTCACAAACTGCTCCAGCAGCAGCATCCAGCATCTCACTGGCGTGAGGCGGCGATGGCTCATCTCATCTCACCACGGTGACTGACTGCTCATGTTGTGATCTCGATTCCGTACCTTCCTCCCATCGCCTTACTCCGGAGGTGAATCGATTTTCGGGAGGGTCGATGTCCGCCACCAACTTGCACACCAAGGATTGCTTTTACATTTAAGAAAAGGCAAATTTTACAAATCACTTCACCATTAGCAATGCACTCTGTGCGCCCCCCTCAATCAATTGGTTGACGATTGGCAGTGCTCACCACCAAGTGACTGAAAGGGAACGAGCGTGTAACTCTGTCATAACCTAATTTCCGACGGGCAAACAAAACGTCTCGATGTCTCGGTGGCCCCATTCACGCACGCCTCCGAGCCCGAAATCACACAACACGTACACGAGCTGCTAGCAACTAACCAACGGCACGGGATTGGCTGCTGCTTCCGCCAAATCCAACCGAAACACCTTGGCCGGTGCGTTGTCTACCTTTTGTCGGGCAAAAGCGAACTTGTATCAAAAATTCCGCACCTTTCGCGACGGGAGCTGCAGAGCCGTTGTTGGAAAAAAGCTTTTTGTCACTCCTGCTGCTGCTGCTACTGCTGCTGCTGCTGCTGCTGCTGCTGCTGCTGCTTCTGCTGTGAGAATGAGCGGGCACTCAAATACATACACACACACATACTCACGTAGAAGTATCGCAAAAATGTGCTCTCAAAAGATGGGAAAAATCTCTATACCATACACGCGCGTAACGTCGAGGTGGAAAATCCCGTCCGGATGCTGCACTTACACGGCATTTGCGTGTGTATGTGTGTGTGTGTGTGGTTGAGTGAAGTCCATTCCACTACAAACCGACGCACACACCACCGCGCAGGCGAAAGGTATCCTTTCGCGAGCTTTCGAGAAGTGGGCCGTCGCCGCCAGTTTCGCTCTCATTTTTCGCTCCCTTTATGTCTCTCTTGCTCCCGTTCGCTCCGGCTCGTTCCTTTTTCTCCTTCGTTACTATTAAACATGCCGTCGCGCTCGGTACTGCTGCCGCTCTCTTTCCCGTGCGTTTATTCCGTATCCCTGCAGTAAACAAAAATTTCATTCACGAATTCGCCCAACGATGACGACTGCTGTGCGGGGGATGAATGTGCTTTATGCTTTGCCACCGGATCGGCACAGCGTGCACACATTGGTACAGACACAGTGGAAAGCGGGGCGGTAGGGTACATGAACCCGTCAGATTTTTTTTTCAAAATAATGGTGATTTTTCCATCTACGACTAGCAATAATACCGTAGCAATTATTTTTTGTGTAGAATAAATTTTACATTCGGTTGGTAAAATTAGGTACGAAAATACTCTAGGCTGTTGAACATGGACAAACAGAAATCTTTAAAAAAATTGCGTGAACAAAGCTAAGTCATGCTAGTTGCATACATTTAGGCTCATATTTTTTATAGTAACCCCAAAAAGTAGTCACGTTGCAGTACATTAACGCTTTATTATTATTTGATAGTGAGAATTTCACTATTATTTTGTTCTAATAGACGAACAATGCGTTCAAATTATGGCATGGATATGCATTCTCAGCTCAAAGGCAAGTAACCAACAAAATTAAGTATTGTATTGAATGTTTCAAAATAATAATCTCGATAACGTGACGAATCAACTTATTAAAAATTAGCATTTATTATTTAAACTTTATCTTCGTTTGCATACTAATAAAGCGACCGTCACTGCATTTTTTTGTAACAGCAATTTCACTTCATTTAAGATTTTCATTAAAAAATTAAAATGTTAGTTATAGATGAATTCACGCATACTCTGTAAAAAACTCTGCAATCAGCAAAGTAATTTTTACACAAACTTAAACTAACTAACAACTAAAAATTATCAACCTCACTGTTCCAACACTGTCAGGTCTTGTTTAAGTATGTAAAAAGCATAGATGCAGCCATCTTTACTACCAAACTAACTTTGCGCAAATTGGTTGTGGTTCAACCTCTAGCGAACCAGTTCCCACACAGTCTAATTGTATCAATAAAGCAATTGAGCAACGCCAATTCCTGGAACAAACATGTCCCGATTTAGATGAGGTAAACCGAACGCTCAAGCGTTCTATTGTTTCGCCAGGAAACACAGGCCAGCAAAACTACGCTCACTATTACATCCCAAACCAGGCCAAACCAGCCGGTGAGTAGTTATAATTTGCTGACGTGATTTTCAATGAAACAATACGAAGTTGCCTCTTCGCGTGGCCCAGCTGAAAAACTCACAACACCCCCGACGGCTTGCCGTGTGGTTGTGGTGAAGTTATTTTTATGATCAGTTCTTGTTCTCGATTGCCCCACCCGAACCAGCAAATCCATTTTCATTATATCACAACAAATCGTACATCAAACTTGTGTGCGTGTGTGCGGGTGGCAAGTACGTAAGAAAGCACAAAACCACCATAAAGTGATAAAACCATTTCCTCCCACCGACGCAAGAGTGTTTGCCCGGTCCGGTGCGAAGAGGGCCGAAAAGCGGCAAGAAATCACACCGAAATCGGCCTTGCCAAGGGGGTGTTCTATTTCCCGCGACGGTTGTAAATGGGGTGGAGGAAACGGCAGTGGCAAATCAAAAACAACTCTATTACACTGCCGGGCGTTTCGTTCTCGCGGGGGATTCAAGAGTTCGGTTTACGCCTTTTTTATTATCCCCTTCCCTCATTCCCTGTGCAGTAGCCCGTCCTTTTTGGAGTAACTATATTAAACGGCATCAAACGGTGGCCCGGTGGCAAAGGTGCCGGAGCTGGCACCGCAAGGACACATTTAATCAACCACCTCGAACCACGAACGCGGGTGCGTTTTCGGGTCCGTTCCCTTGAGCACGATCTTTACGATCCGGTTCCGGCCCGGTGAGCCGGACGAATGGAGGGGTGTGGGGACAGATTAGCTCTCGATGTTACTCATGGCTCATCAGTTTGATTATTAATATGCATGATACGGCCACACTGGACGGTATGAGGCGCTGATGGTGGTGCTGGGAAGCCAAGCGAACGCATTGTTCCTTGCGGATGATCTTGACCGAATCTCTCTTCTGGTTTCAAGCGGGCGTCCTTCAAATTGCCGATGACGAAAGTGGGGGCTCGCTGAAAGTGGGCACTTCCTCCGGTGCACCACTGAGCGTCCACGCGAGTGTGTTCAAGTGGTGCTTTGCGAATGAAATGGCATGCCGGGGAGGGTTTCCGGATGAGATTGGCTTACCGGGGACAAGTTGAATAGAAAATGCTTATAAATATCAATGGTGGAGTAGCGCGTGATGTTATCTTTGGTAGGAATATTCACATCAAAATGCTGATGTGCAGTTGCTTCGAGTTTGGCCGAAGTAGTTGTTATGGGCAAATGGGGGAAAGTTTTTTTTTTCGTTGAAAGTATTGTTCAATCGAAATTGGTTTCGGAATTGGTATCTTATATTATGAATAAGACATAAACCAACTAAGCTCAGTTGGCCCATCGAACCAGATTGCGATCGTAGAAGCCATAATCATTATAAAGAATTTGTTTCAAAGCTTTGTTAGCGCCTTTGGTTATGCAATCCGCGAAAAATAAAAATTTAACCCCATTTTGCGAGCGATCGAATAAAATACAACATACATTTGTTTTTAAAAGTATAAGTAACTTAAATACTCATCGAAACATGTAGTGCTCAAAATAACATTTTGAACAAGTGATTTTTTTCAAGAATAATCATTGGAGAAGAAGTTGTATGAAATCAAAATCTTACTTCACATTTTCCTACAATTCTCCCTTCATCAGTCAACTCAACTTGCAGTTTTTTGTTGTTTCACACAAATCAACGAGTACAATTTCTTTTTTTCATGTTCTTAGCTATAAAAATAAACAGAATCAATAAAATATTGTGTTTGTTTTCACACGTTAAAGTCTGGACACGTTATCAACACTTATTATTACTTTTAGATAGTTTTGACTTCATGTAAGTTTCATTACTAAGTACAATCATTACACCTCTGGTAATAAAACATCTAGACAAACGACGACTATATAAACACAAACATCATTCTACTACTGTGTACAACAACAAAAAAAAAACCACAACATACTCACAGCGTACGATACGATAATGTGATGTAAACTAAGAACACATGAGTGGGAAAATGTGATTATCGACGAGCCATGATTATGTACACAATAACCGCACAATCCTTTAACTACCCTTAGTTTCCATAATGAAAATTATCACAGAATACACAAATTGTCAATACAAATACACGTATATGAGCATGACGAAACACCTTTTTATCTATGAATGAATTGTAAGAGGTGACATGAAATCATGATTTTTACTAAAATGATGCATTTTCAACTAAATCCCGATTTCGTGCTCCAGCATCCGAAGCCGGTTCGATTTCTATCAGGTAATTTGTCTTGCATATTGCAAACCTTTCGGTGAGCTGGCCTTTCGGCCCTAGAACCTTGCCCCTGGAAGCATGCAACCGGCAAGACAAATTACCACGCGATCCTGGGTCAGCGGTGTCCTACAAAGATATTTGCTTCCCGACTGGTACGGCAAATTGCACACGCACACACGCGAGCGAAATGCAGCGTCTACGTACACAGCGCACACTTTGTCACCTTCAAACAAATGCACACCGAACGAGAACGAGCGCGGAGAAACGGAAGAAGGTTTATAAACAGGCGAGCGGGTTTGGTTGGTTGCTACGGTTTGGCTGATGATGGAGTTGAGATGAGATGCTACTGGTGTGGTTTGGCGTTTGACGGATGCAGCGTTGATGAACGAACGGTAGATGTATGGATACGGGCACGCACAAACACACACACACACACACACACATACATACATACAAAACAAAACAAACGCACACATTCACCGAGCAGCGCAATACAGCAATTGAATAGGCAAGTGGCCAAAAATAGGCACACGAGGCGTACGAAGGGTAGTAGATGATTGTCACAGTAGTAGCAGTAGTAGTAGTAGTAGTAGTAGTAGTAGTAGTAGTGGTGATGGTTGCAGTAGCAGTTAAAAAACAATCCAATAAAGAAGAGAACGAGACAAAGTAGAAGAAAAAAGAACAAACTGCAGTCAACATTGGTTCAACGAGAAAGAGAATGAGAAAGAGAGAGAGCGAGCAAAGGCAACAAAATATGTCGTTATTGGGAAAAAAAACTTGCTCTTTCTCTTTACGACTAAAAAAACTGAAACTCGTCCGAAACAAAAACAAGAATCGCAAACAGAGTAGTACAGAGACCAAATAATACAGACACACAGAACACAAACGAACGGCTTATTGATGCGCGTGGAGTAAAATTTGGCTGCTTTTGTTTCGAATCTCGCTCGCGTCGGGCCGGAGGGGCCGACAAAGTTTTCCGTCCCGGCGTCCGACCTGGCGGTGGGGTTCACTTACGGGTTCAAGGTGTATGCAGGAGTTGAACAGAATCGAGCATGACGATCTATTGCTGCAACAGCATCTCATGAATCGGCGGGTTGGTGCTGGAACGGGAAGAAGCAGAATATGCGCGGCACATTAGCGATTTCGGTCGAGCGGTCGATGGAGTTCGCGGGTGATGTTTTGGCCACCAGAACCGGGAGCAGGCCCCATTCCCTTGCCATCGTGCCACTCGACGGGCGAACGTAATGTAGCAGAAACGAGATCAAACACTTCCTCGCGTCGGAAATCGGTGAACCAGCTGGGCTTGTTGAGTGTTATCGGGGGTTCTGTGATTTTGGAGTCTGAAGAAAAGGAGTGAAGAACGGGGCCTACTTTTCAACTCATCGTGCTCTCACCATCTCCTCCCTCTCCCTCTCAATCGCCCTGCCCGTTTGCATGCACATTATTGCATAAGAGTGACACCGCCCGACCTTGGGCATAATTGAAACGGGCTGATGATCCTGCCGGCACCATCCGGGTGTAGGCTTTCGCGATGTGCACTTCCCGCAGCGTTGCCCGTTTTCTGGGCCACGCGAACAGTAAGGGGCACAAGAATCAAGCAGCAGCAAGGGGAAAAAAAAGACGAGATGAGGAATAAAGCAACAAAAAAACAAAGAAAAAACACCGGGACAGAAATGGCAGTTCGCTGGTTCCGAAGCGGTGCTGAAACGGTGCTAGGACACGAGCCTCCCATTAACCTCTCGACACAATTGACTTGTCGTTCATGTTCGCTGCCGGTCGCGGTGAGGTTTGAGGCGGGCAGGCGGCATAAGACAAGCGGAGTCGCGAGTCATCATCCCCTGCAGGGTGTGACGTCCATCGCGATGTTCTTTTTAGACCGTGCCCATATCCTTTCCCGAGCGCCGTCTCGCTCTGGCGCTCGCTCGCTTATTTTATTCGACCACCCACTCACTCGCTCTTTTTCTCGCTCTCTCCGTCTCTCTCGCTCTCTCTCTCTCTCTCTCGCATGCGGTGAGGCACAGCAAGAGAGCGTTCGCGTGTTCCAATATCGTACACGGTATAGGTGAACCGCGCCCCAGTGCACGGAAGAAGACGCAAACCGTCGTCGTCGTCACAACGGAAGACAACCGGCATTGGCTTTAATGACACA
>JXWZ01006654.1:0-13982 GCA_000956215.1 Anopheles farauti No. 4 | reverse complement strand
AAAAAACATTAAATGGAAAAAATTGTTGTGTTTTCAGGATTATGATTAGGATTAAAAAATTAAAATTTTACTTTGTTATTCTTGTGGATTGAATTCTAAACATGATAACAATTTCGAAAAAAATGTTTATATAACATCAACCTAAACAAATGTTAGGCTTTTAAGATTGTCAGTATTACCTTAAGGAGTTTCCAAAGCTTGCTACATGCGTAATTTAATTATTTCATTACATTTTACCGTTAAGTAGTCGATGTGTTCCGATGAAAACAAAGATTCGCACAGTTCTAATAGTTTTCGTTTCGGGGATTGGAATTTTAATGCAAAAAACAAATTTCCATTCAAACGATTCGTCATATTTGTTTTCTACACCCATCTCAACTGTTGCCGTGTTTCCGAAACGGTGCCATTGACGGATGTCAAACCAATATAGGGGTGGTTTCCATCGCTTACACCGCATCGCACCGCCAAGCATCAAAGGCTTCGGAATGTAGATGCCGCAACCTACCGAGCGATCGGTAACGGTGATCGGCAACGAAAATAACCAGCTTTCAAAGACACCGCACCGTACACCGTGCAGCTCTCCTGCTGTGAAAATTTGTACTTTAAAGTCATCACACCTTTTATTGCGAATGAAATATATGAATTTTGGTGTTGGCTGGATGCCGTGCTGTCGGAGTGTCTCTGGCACGACACCTCCAGCACACACCACCTTGATAGTCCGGGCACAGGCAAAGGCCTCGGTTGGTTTCTTTTTTTTTACCATCTCCTCCTTACCAAGAACGGGAGTGAAAAGTGACTTGCGAGCAAGAAATCGAACAGCAACTTGATAAAGAAAAAAAATATGTAAAAGTAAACCAAACGATCTCAACCGAGTGCACAATGGGTTGAAGTTCGCTGCGGATCGTGAATATGTGGAAATAAAAGAGTGGGTTTATGATAATCGAATCACATATAACCGAATGCGCGTATCTACATGGTTAGCTTCATTCGAATTCATTCGTGCGTTCGTGGACCGACGACACGGAGCACGGCGGGTTGCCAAGAGAATCTCAAAAACCAATAATAAAACGACGTGGTCATTCCTCATAACCTGTGACCATTTCGGAGCGAGCATCACAGCACCGAACGGCAATAACCGAAGCCTACTTGAGGCGCGCTTGGAAAGAAACGGTGATCTCCAAGTGGCCATAAAAGTTGTGTTGTATGTTTTTATGATCGCTCCCTCGAGCTCTCGAGCTTGAGATCGAGCCGCTTGGAACGGGTCCTCTTCCATCTCGCTCAAACCGCATCCAGATCGCCCTGATCGGTTATTTGATTAATCTATTGTAGGATCCGAACTGATCCTGGAGAGATGAAAGCAGCGCCGTAAACGACGTGCCACAGGAATATAAAAGAAGATGCCGATACCGATATCATAGATATGCGTTTTTTGTTCCTGGTGTAGGCTGTTCTTCTCCCTCATCAGCCTACACCGCCTCCACTCTTCTCACCATCGGTAACTGCAGAGCGGTGAGTGATCTTTTCGCACTTACCATAAATCAATGGTTGCGATGCGTTGCCGAACAAGAGGAGAAACAAACTTCTACCGCGGGGAACGGAGCAAAGGAAGCTGTAGAATATTAATTTCTCGCGCCGGTCCCTCGAAACTTGCCCATAACGGGGATGCAGTATGAAAGTATCTCGCATGAGACGCACTGTCGTACGCCGATTCGATGCGTCAAGTATAGGAATCGATTTGTAATCGGTTTTATCCCGTCCGCAGCTCCCGCTGTGTGCGGTGAAGCGACCCAAAAGGTGCTAAAAGATTGCCAGATCACCTTTCTGGAGTGCCGCTCAATGCTGTAGGCCTTATTAATGATCCTATGCGTTTTAATTATTTTACTGGAGAGAAATAACACAGTCAATGATAGTGTAGAAAATAAGTATCAGTTATTTTATATAGTTTCGGATTTAAACAATAAACTTATTTTAAACTGTTTGAAAAGAACATCACCAGGTTTTATCATTATTTGTTGATGGTGTTGGTGTTGTTCATTTCAAACAGTTTAAAATAAGTTTGTTGTTTAAATCTGAAACTATATAAAATAACTGATTTATGTCTCATTATGTTATTAAAATTAGTTACAAGGAAAATTGTATGAAATCATAGAGAATGTTGAGTTGAAATAACCATCAATTATTAATAAATGAATAAATTGACACTTATTTGCATGATAAAGAAACCTTCAAATCGCTCTGTGAGCCTCTTTCTTTGTAACTTTCTTATTTTCGCTTAGCAGCCAAACAAACTCCATTGCAATCTACCCGTCACCATGGTGCCATTTGCATTTGTTTATCGGACACCGTTTAACATGGCAGCAGACTGCTCGCATCTACATTACCACCCTAAACATCTACCATTTAACGAACAATCAACGCCGCGTTCACTTCGAGAGTGGAAGTAAATAAAAAATACAGTCAAAACTACCAACACAAAAATCACACGTTAACGATAAACCGAAGCCCCATAATGTTGCAACATTAATCCCCGGATAATGCTCCACATACAAGCGGGGCAGAGTAATGGCGGAACGATGAATGAGAGAAAAAAGCCACGCCACACAGCAAACACATGGACGCCAAAACATGCATTTCTACAAAGGCGGCAAGTTGTGCTAAGGCTCTCAAAAGTAATCCTTAAGGGATGTACGGAAACAAGACGATGCGAAAAGAAAGAGATAAAAACGTGCCAGAAGTTACCGCTTCACGCGGCACTCTCGCCGACCCTGTTCTGTCAACTCGTCCACCAGGGGAACGCGGCAGGAAACGTTCCGCGGAAAGTGAACCCGCGGGCACTGGTTTTGCGCACTCGGGAATGGGAAAAAGCGAAATTTCCTTAAAGTGTTGTGGTGTTTATTTTACCAAACTCGTTAGCCCGCTCCGATCGTGCTCCATCAGTTCGCTTGCGAGTTGCGCTGTCCGTCTGTCCAGTAGGTTTTTTTTTTCGTTGTTCTGAAGCGAACCAATTTAACGCGGGCTGCTGCCTCATTTTCTTCCCCCCTTTCACAACCCCCTCCCCCCTCCGCCTTCCTTATCCATCACTTTCCTTACCCATTTTGCAAGAATCATTCGCATCACTACGATCCGATCCTGTCCGTGCGTGCGTGCCGAAAGGACAGACGATCGCCGAAAAGGCCACAGCAAGAACGGCGTTTTCGCGCGCTCATAAACGAATTGTTCCGATCCACGGCACAGGTTCACTGTGCGCCAAAGTGGCCACCGAAAAGCGGCCGCGGCATAAGCATGATTTCGATGTAAGAAATATGTTTATTATTATCATTATATTGCATCTACCCCATCTTCCACCGGGGTCTTCCCGCTACGATCTCGTCCTTGTGGTGAGCTGTGCTTTTTACATGCCGCTGTTCTCTCTCTCGCTCTCTCTCTCTCTCTCTCTTTCTCTTTCGTTCTTTCTCTCTCAACCAATCGATAGATTGTTCGGTGGCTTGTTTGTGGCCGGTTCGTTTGGGTGATGGAGTAGCATTTCGACACGCGGTTTGCCATCATCGTGACGAGGGACAAACGGGGCAGAAAGCGTGGATGGGAAGAGTTGCCAGAGTCGCGAAGCCACCGCAGGCACTGGTACCTTGCTGTCTGGTGCGGTTTCCAGCTCGAATAATCGACGCTGAACGCTTAACAACTTCACGGGCATACTCAAACGTAGCCCACTGCGAGACCGAGTAGGCGATTATTGTCTTTTCGCCTTTTCGTCGGGAGGCCTCTTTTCTTTCTCTGTTCTGTTGCTTTCTGGTTTCCACCCGGTTTCTCGCGCTTGAACCGACCGGGCCAAGATCCAAATTGAAAAGTGTGAAGATTCGTTTAAAAATCTTTAAAGTGCAGCCGCGCTCTGCCTCGGGACGAGGAAGCCTCGAAGAAAGCGAACCCTCATCTCGGGAACTGATCAAAAATTGACCCAACGCAGCACACCGCTTTCGCAAACATACACACATACAATCGAATGCCCCGAGCCGGCAAAGAGCAAACTCATAAAATATGCTCCATAAAACCTGAAAACCCATTGTGGAATGTTAATTTTCGCGCGACGCCCGGCCCCGCTGGCGGGACGCGGCTTTCGCGCGGAGCATGGTGCGGGATTTTGCGTTTGAAATATGACCAAAACCTGGAGGGTGGGATGGGGGAAACCCGAAAGAAAACACTGAAAGTAAGCGATCCGAGCGGAGGCCAGAAGGTACGGTGAGACACTGTGCTTCGCTGGCAATTACTGCCGGTAACTAACGAGTTCAAGTTCCGACTACTTCGAACCGGCCAGTGCGAGAGCGCGCAGTGCGAAATGCAATAATTACAACTATCGTAACGAGACATGCTAAAACACGCCTCGCGGAATGGCATCGATCGTCGAACGGATCATCTTTAAGCTGCCGTTTAAGGTGTTGTTGAATCTGCAGAACAAAACAAAAAAATGATAAAAAAACACGTACATATTTTATTAGCATTAATTTGCTTGTGCGTTAATCGTTTTTCAGCAAGATGCGATGCCTCGTGTTGTGTTTGTTTCACAGGTACTACGTTGGGCACAACATGTAAACGTTCATTTTTGGCTGAATACTATGGGCAGTTTTTTTTTTTCAATTGTGTATTTCAGAACATCCACCAGCTGATCCATTACGAGGCCAGGTGATTGTTGCAACAATCGTGAAATGAGTCTTCCGCGCTCGAGATGCTAGCCAGTGCGTGACGGGCGGGCTCCAGATCCGTGATCTGGTGACTGTGAACACTATTAGCATTAATCTTTCTATCGGCGGCAATCGTTCTTCCCTGCTGCGACGTCAAACCATTACATCATTCTCCGCATGCGGTTCAGTTCCACCGTTGCCGCCCTGCGATCGTCATCACCACCATAATCACCATCTGCATCGTGGTGCTCAACGGCGGTCAGCCTCAGAAGGCGATGGAAAGGCAGAATGCCATAATCAAAGCCCGTAGCAGACATATCATAAGAACCCCGACAGCGTTACGATCCTTCGTGCGATCATCGCATAACTCTGCGTTCGGGGTCGATTCTCAATATGAATTTATTTGAAACACATTATGTTGTTTTGTTTGTTAATAACGGTCTATTAGATGTGCGTATGTATTTCTATGTTTGTGCTTTGCGTATGGAGCATTCGAATTCAAGAGAATGTGGTGTTTTATGAGGCAGAGACCGATCAACCACCTACATGCGGTCGTCACCAGCACGTCAACATATGAAAAATACAAAGCGAGATGATTCTTGTTGTTGAACATAGTTTACACCCCCGGGGACAATCATATGAATAGGCAAACGGGGTTCCTCGCTTCCTTTTTCACTGTACTCTTTTGTTCATTTTGGATCATAGCTCGCGGATCATAAAGATTTTAGTTCAATTTTTCATTTAGAAGCCTGTAAATTGCAACAACATACATTGTTTGTTTTTGATAAGTTAATGATTTGCTGATTAGCTATTCTTAATGACTTATTTTTTTAAACCGATAAAATAGATCAGATTATACGTTCTGCGTGACATTTCAAAGCAAAGATGTTGTTTCTACGGCCTTGAAAAAATTTTCCTTGGGACTTATATAAAAAATGCGATATATGTAATACTGAGCGAACCGAACAAAATGCACATATTCTTTTTTAGGAAAAACTTAAAATCGCCAGAAAACAATAGTTTATTTATTCATTCCGTTACCAAATTTCACAAGAATTTTAAGGAAAACCAAAACTCACATACCCTTTTCATTCAAGCACATCATTCTATGGCAATGTTATTTTTTCTGGTAGTGGGTTAAGTTTCGTGGAACCTGTTAATCGAAAAGTACAGGTAGCTACTGTCATACTCGAGGTTATTTATTTTTATTGTTTATCTTTCCTTTTTTGGCCGGACAGTGCCCGGCTCTTGGGATGAATAAATATTGTTCGCTTTGCTACCGAAGTGAACGGTGACGACTCAAGCACAAGTGTGTTTAGAAAGGCTTCTGGAAGTTTCGTTACCGCTTGTTTGGGCGTGTACACACACGCATTTTCATAGAATCTTACAGAAATCTTACAGTTTATCAACAAGGGACGGATTGACACCATTGCTTAGACGTTACGCACTTCAGAATGAAATCAGTGCAGAGTAACGCATGAATACTCCTTTTAATCCATTTATTGATAGCTGTACAATCATTGTGGCGTTCTTATAGCAAACATTTACTCTATAGTAAGCCACAATTTGTAGTACAGCTCGAATCTCGCGGCACGCACTATCCGTGTAAACGTGTACCATGTATCATTTTCTCCCTGCCGTTGTTTGTTGATACTGCGTAATTACTAGCCACACATAAATTACGCACTTTTTACTAAACAAACCGCACCCTGCTGTAGCCAGGGACCCTGCTAAATCTATTTACTTTGCCGTATCTTAATCGTAATTATGCAAAATGCTCCTTGGCAGAGAAAAACAACAAAATTGCACAAGCATTTTACCCGCATCGCACCGAGCTGCCCACAGCTGCCCTCCATGTTTTGTTACTCCGGTTTTTCATTATCTGACCGATATTGCGTGCGACGTATCAACCGTGTGAGTTGCGAGAAAAGTGAACCCGGCTGCGGAGCCGAAGGAAAATGTATGCTCGCCGTTCGTGACATGAATACATGCATGTCGTACATGCATTATTTATTTAGTTACCAACAGTGCAATTTTTCTATACTAGGACACTCGCCCCTTGCCGAGGAAGTGATCCGACTGCCGGCAGTGCCCATCACGCTCGAGAAAGCACATCAGTCAACAGCGTGATACCATTATCGCATGGCTCGGTTAAACAAACAAGAAAACGCTCAACATGCGTGTTTTATGTGTGTGTGTGTGTGTGTGTGTGTGTGTGTGTGTGTGTGTGTGTGTGTGTGTGTGTGTGTGTGTGTGTTTGTGCGCGCATTTTACCTGCCTTGCGGTACAGTCTTTTGCGCAACATAAGCGATTTCATTGCAGTGCTACGATGAAACGGGTTTGAAGGGCGCCTGAAGAAAGTGATGGATGTTGCCCGATGTGCAGGTTGGTAATTATTCACGCAACTCGATCGCAACACGCTGCGCATCCAAACGTGATGGACATCGGAAAACTCGTTCTTATCGGGTTGAATGCTTGTGTCGAGTATTAGTGCCCTCGGTGTGTCCGGGCGTGAAAGGAATTCACCGGGGGTACACCGGGTATTAGTATTTTCCCCATCGGTTTCGCCCGCTGCTGATGCGTCGTTATTTAGTTGCAACCACACTCAACACCCCGCGTAATTTGTATGATTAATCGGCTTGCGTTTGTCCGGTAACACTCACACTCACCGTACCGGCATAGTTTGATCAAGGCTCTGAATAAAATTGCTACATTGTTGGCAGCATATTGTTTGATTCAATTTTCGTTTACTTCGGGAAACGGTAAGAATAGTGTGAAATTATTTCTAGAACCGAATCTAATGCAGCCACGGTGTTCCACGCCGGGGGAAATAATCGCCTCATGACGCGCAAACGTGCAAATATGTCGAAGGACGACTGTTAACGATCGATGTTGAGATTGTGATGACAATCGAATCACATAATCAGGTATAATATTTTGATAGACCACAGCCGTAATGTGCAGAAAAACACATATTGCAGTGGAAACAAGAGCATGGCCGTGAATAATTCAAACATATTTTAAATTACCTCGTGCGCAATGATTGCTTCACCATACCAGACGAACAAAAATCATAACAAGAACAACGTCCGCATCATTACTGGTTGACATTGCGCACATTCGAGTCAAGAATGGTTAAACTCGTAACAAAAAGATTTTGTTTGGGGAATAAAGCTTTTCGTTTACGAAATAAAACTTTAAGCAAAGGGAGCAAACAAACGTTCGTAACAATGAAAAATTTTTCAATATCCTCTGCACGGTTGCCAAATGCAAAACAGCTACCTTTCACCATTTTGACCACCCGGTAACCAGCCCCGTACTCACAGTGCGATCGATCCAATCGATCGTCGTACTATATCCAGCCGCCAATGAGCGTGAGCACCTCGATCACGGTATTTACCGATTGGTTCCACACGAATTGCTTCGATATTGATAACTTATAGAAATTGGATGATGTGCGCGCCCCCAAGGTGCTGGTTTGTTGTCGGACCGACCCGCACGCCCGGATGAAAGATCGAAGAGAAGTGTGCACATTACTTTAAACTAGATAATTTTTCGCTTGTTTTCCCGCTTGTCGGCGTCAATTAAAGCGAGTAAGGGAAACGGGGATTCGTGTGAAACCTCACCGGCTAGTTGTGATTTACCATCGTAAAAGAGAGGCCAAAAGTATCGTTCGCGATACTACTACAACTCAATGATACATTCCACACAAGACATTGGACGTATTTGCTTGAATCATGTTCATTTACTGTTCTTGTAGCACTTGTCGGTTTTCTCACAGCGTGCCTGCTTTGCAACTGGATCGAATGGCATAAGAATCTTGTACCGGTTTGATCCCTTTTCACATGTTGCCTGCTGGAAATAGAAGAAAATAATTGTGACTCCTAATGACACTAATCCAACAACGAACTCGATACGTAAGGCATAAGAGGTCCTGTTATAAATGCCACCAACGAAGCAGGTAACTTTTTACCTTTCGGAAATTCGGGAATCTGGACTCATGGCAAGGATTTTAACCTTTCTCACACGTTCGTGTAGAAACGCGCAACAGATGACATAAATACAGCTCAAACTGATAGGCGCGGGATGTTTGATCAAGGCTATTTCCTCCACAACGAAAGCTATCTGTCAATGTTTTAGCTGCTCTTGACACCATCATGTGCGTCAGGCATATGCCCAATGCGCAGTAGGATACGAAGCGGACGAAGGCAACGAACCGCACAAAATAGGTGTGACGCACAGGCTGGTACTATGCGTGCGTCCCTACACAACTCACCGGGCACACCGGTCATTATCCTATTTTAACATCCGACAAAAGTGACTTCGTTTTCCACTGGGAAAACCCGACAACATGGAGCACCCTGAGTGCACACTAAATTGCCGAAAAATAAGGGAGGTCCTGTTCGGATCCGACCGATAATCAGGGTGCGCAAGGCGTCAAATCAACAGTCTCCGGAACAAATTAAAAAGCCATAAGGATTCTTCAACCCATGTGTGCCGCCGCTTGGGCGATCATTTTGGGCACTTGATAGCCAATAAAACTATTGCTCCATGACGGCCGATTTTTTTTTCCCTACCCGAGCCTTCAATAGAGAAATTATGCACGACGGATAAGAGGAAGTGATAAATTTATGAAACATCCCATTTATGAGCTTTCCCCCTCCGGTGAAAGAAGACCACCGTAGAGAAAGTCGTAAAAAATAGAACAATCAAATGATCGGGAGAAAGATCGAGCGCCGAAAGCTGACCAGCTTCTTGATCGTGTTGACCATAATTAAAGAATAAAGAACTAAATTCTATTGTAAGCTATCAGGGGTAGATCCGAAGAAGAAAGTTTCAACCGAGAGCACAATGAATTCCCCAATCCTTTTTCATAGATCTTGTTGCTGGTGGTGCTGCTGCTAAAAGACAGCTGCTTCCGTGGCAGAGATGGTAAGATGGATAAGCCGCTTGAGCAGGATGTGAATGTGGTTTGGGTCAAGAAAGCCCAACAAAACCGAATACAAGAAACTTAAAACAGCAACATTTACCATCGCCAATCCAATCCTAATCTGCGTTCTGTTTCGCTTTCTGTCGCCGTTTTGACTACAATTACTTTATCCAAACAAACAATGTAGTAATCCTGTTTACCTTTCCACAGCCCTCGATGAGCTTCGCAGAAGTTACCGGCAGGCAAACTCGGCACCACAGGCGATCTGTGACCTGCATAATCCAAGCACTTGATGTTCTTTTGGGCAAAACGTTATGGGACAGCTTAGTCGTTCGATTGCTACGAGGTGTGGTACGGTACAAGCTGGTGATTTGACGCTTTAAAGCTTATCAGAAGTCCTGCCGGGATCGCATCAGGTTCGACTGTTTTTCCATCGCTAAGCAGCTACTTTTTCTCGGACCACAATGTGTTGTGCTGTGGAAGGAGGTGAAAGTGTATTGTTTGGATAAGATCTCGGAAGGGACACCGAAGAAGAAAGTTTGCTAGTGAATGGGTTAAATCAGATAAATCTGTCCATTAAAAGACACTCGACAGCTATGTGTCGACAGCTTGTTTGTGGGAGGAGGTGAGGAATTCTCAGAACTTGTGTGCATTGAGAACGAAATTCAAAGAAGTTTGAAAATAAATCGATTTCATTCATTAGTTTTCCTTCCTTATCTTCCACCATCTCATGCTCCATTGTACAATGAGTGATGCAAAGGTCCACATATTTACGAGCATGCTTTCGACACGGTTGAAATTTGCGGATTGTTGCAGGCGACCTCTTGTATAGCCGGCGGAAAACGGTTTTATGATTCGACAGTAAGCAGTCAGCTAAAGGCTCTGATGACACATTTAACTCAACCTCCGATCCTACAATGCGAGTAACGAGTGCAATGCTTACAGTTATTATTAATACCCCGGGCTAAACGTAAGCATCCCATCATCTTTGAAAGGGTTTACGTCAACGGAGCGTTTCGAGTTTAAACGGTACTATTTATATAACTTTCGAAACATATTTACGTTGGCACCCGCAACTTCGGGCTTCACCGCAGTGAAGAACCAAGGGTCTGTGGTTTGAACTTTATTAGTCAATAAAACATCATTCGCCAACGTAAGTAGAAGCAATCAGTGATTACAGGATGCAACAAGCCGCCCTATTTGGTCCCATGCATCAATGGTGGACGATGAGACGAGCGCCCTGTTACAGAATAAGCTTTTTATTGAGCCATGCCGAACGCCAGCATGTGCCAGCGTCATAAAATGATCGATTTATGCTGATCGAACATCGTCTCGTATTAAGCTTCTGCAGTGCCGCTGCCACCGAGCCGAACAATGTTGGTGACCGTTTGTTGACCTGCTGCAAAACTGCAATACGTGCAATAGACACGTCCGGGAGGATCGTTTGCATAATGACAGCTGTGCGGTGTTCGGACAGCAATCTGACAGCTTTCCTGATCCGAAGGTGCCAAAACTGCTGTTCAATTAAAACTGTTATTACAGGCTAATTTCGCACATTCTACAACCGAACGAGCTCGTTCGCCGCATCGCCGTCCGGTTGCGATGAAAAGAAAACATTCATTTGCGGAAAACAGCCAATTATGCGAAGTAAATCAAATATCATATACCCGCTCTTCGCTTCTTTGCGCTTGCAGCGTTCTGTTTCCAGGCGGCCAGCAGTACATGCACGCACTTAGCCAAATGTTACTTCCCCAAACACGGCGAGGATGCGCCGTACGTATCGGTCGTAACTTTTACATCAAACGAGGATCTTATTACGTATGGCCGCAGCCGCCGCTAAGAAACATTATCGAAAAGAATCGGTAATCAGCAGGCTCATGGTTTTCACTCGAGAAGGATTCTTTGTGTGCCGGAGCATTTGGCGATGTAGGACCATAATGGAAGATAATTCTAAGAAACTCGCTATCCGTTTTGAGCCGCATGCGCGATGGAAAAAGGTGTTGAAGAAAATGAT
The DNA here is from genome assembly GCA_000956215.1 of Anopheles farauti No. 4. Classification (NCBI taxonomy): domain Eukaryota; kingdom Metazoa; phylum Arthropoda; class Insecta; order Diptera; family Culicidae; genus Anopheles; species Anopheles farauti No. 4. The sequence continues at coordinate 2,365 of JXWZ01006654.1, read as the reverse complement.
CTCTTTTCGGTTTGTGGCTTCGCGTGTTGTTAGCACACACACACACACATACACACTGGATTTTGTTTTCTGGACTCTTTACTTAATTTCACACCGAAGCCGTTCGGTGCATCCAAAAAGCCCTTTTATTTGCTCTCACCTTGCGGCAATGCCGCCGCGCAATATCAAACGTCGTCGTCTACTTGGTAGGAGGAAATCATCTTTCAAAAATGGCAATCTGGTGCGGTGGAACTCTCATCTCAGGGCTCTCGGAGGTATGCTTTATAATTTGAAACCTCGCCTCGATTACGCCCAAAGAGGTGAGAAATAAGGTGAGAAGCTGCCGGCGATTTAACACCTGCACGACGGCGGGAATAAGACTGCTGCCGCTCGCCTAGCATAAGATAGAACCTGAGTGATACGGCGGGACCGACTCCTTCCACACGAAAACGTTGCTGCAAAACGACTTTGCCGATCTCTGCGCCCGCATACGTCCAGGTTTATAGACATAATCGGCTAGCGGTGTCCGGTAATTGGAACCGGCTCGAATGACCCGTGCCTCGGTTTTACCGTCCGACCAACCAACCGATCGACCTCTGTATGCCCCGGGAAGGCTCCGACTCCGATGTTAGGTCAGGTGTTAATGTGTCAAGAATGGCATCAGCGCCTTCCATGAAGATGACGGTCCGCGCGCGGCTCTAATTACAATAATTTGCCCTCCCGTGTGCCGTGTGTCGACTGAGCGGCTAAAAGGTGTTAGAATTTTCTGATGAAATCGAATGTTTTATTTTTCTGTTGAAAAACACCTTTTTTCCACGTGCCACAAACACAGTCCTTATCGCACGAGATCGAGATACGAGGCGGGATGCAGGGACCCAAGCTGACCAATTAGCAGGATGCGTGGTTTGTTATTTACAAGCTTTTACGAGCTAACAATGTGTGTATGTGTGTGTATTTTATTTTTACGGATTGCTTCTAGAAAATCAGCCGTATCATTGGCATCATCATACACGAGCTGGAGTATGTGCGGAAGATTGATTTGATGTTGTTCTTGACTTATGAACTGTTGTTTAACAGCGGCTTTAGGTTTTTTAACAAATTCTACTTATGATTAATATTCTAAACAAAATTTTAACACTCGTATGTGTGTGTGTGTGTGTTGCATTTCGATTTTCACTACAATTTTTATTTCGTACGTCACTGCCTTGAATCACTTTTCGATCAACCATAAACGCGATATATTTCAGGCTGTAAATGTGTATCATAGCCGAACTGGTTGTAAAAACTCCAGTTAAGCCCTTTGCCGCCGATCTATAGACTGAGTTAAAACGAAAAAAAAAACAAAGAAGAAAATGGAACACCGGGGATTCGGTTCGGGTCAGGTCCAAAGTCAGTTGGAACGTAAGAAGAACAAGTACGAAACCTACAGACGGAAATTAGTTTCACCTGCCCTGCGCTGGATTGACAGGGTGGCGATGGTGTTAACCCTCGATCGGATGCACCCGATAGGGGCCCGAACCACGGTCGCCCGAGGTGCCCATCACTTGCCCGCCCAGAAACGCAAGTGCCAATCATTTTCCACAAATATTTTCGATCATTTAATGTGCAAGCACTTCCGATGCGAAGCCAAAGCTGTTGAAATCGCGTTGCTACCTGTACAAATGAACCAGAACCGGGTATCAATAAATCATGTGATGAAAATGTTTTTCCCCGCTCCAGCGACATTTAGTGCGGTGCAGCGAATTCTTCACAGATCGGCATCGGGCATCAGCGGATCGCGGTCAGAGCAAACTTTATGGCCCGGGCGGCAAGACTTCTAACAGCAAAATGCGCTGATTTACGCGCAACATGACGATCGCTTCATTTACTAGCCTCCAACATCTCATTGCACGTAATCTAGGTGGGGTGGAAGGTTTGGGGTGATGTTTTCTTCTGCTGCTCTGCCGTAAAACAGCCCCTCCAGCTTGCAGTGAAAGAAGTGCATTTTAACAAACCCGCTGCTCACGATGTGTGTGGTTTACGACGGCGGACTATTTTAATGGCTTCGTCAACCTTGCAACCCGGTGGGGGCGCAGTCACACCACTTTATCTGCTTTCTGTTCGTTGCTACTCAAAAGAAGGGTTAAGAGGAAATTATTCGAACTACTACGCTAACCGATCGCCGTGGACCGTGGCGATCGAAATGCAGATACAGGAATTAACCCCGATATTGACCCGAATCGAATGAGTTTATTAAACTATTGGTACCTGTTTTATGATGCGCCATGGATTGTACCGCGTCGTAACTAGAACGTTTTCAGATTATAGAGTCACCTAGGAGTCACAGAAGCAACCGCGAAACAGAGATACCTATTGAAGAAATTTCTCATCCGTGAAAATAAGATTG
>JXWZ01006653.1:0-24800 GCA_000956215.1 Anopheles farauti No. 4 | reverse complement strand
GCCCGAAGCAATCGGAAGCATCTGCTGAACGTAGCGGCCTCCGACTTGCGGCCACGAGTCTATAGTGTGCTCGATTTTCTTTTATCGCTCAAAAAAAAGCGACCATGACCCCCGACAGCACCATCATGCACACTTGACTGTACCCCACAATTTTCCCTCCCGCCCAAACGCCTACCGTTGTAATGATATTCATTTTGTTTTATTTTCTTATCGCTCGAATTGTCTGGCCCAAAACGAATCGAAATGAAAATCAGTGCTGGTGCGAGAGAACGAAGGAAACAGTGGACGAATTTCGTTTTACGAGCCAACCTGGTGGCGCAAAAGACTTTTCTTTTCCTTCCATGATCTGCAGCTGGACGGCGGGAAGAAAACTTTCGCTCTTATTTCCTAAGCTCCACAGTATGGTGAAGGTGAACGATAGAGGTAGAGGTGAGGTGCAAAAGTGAAAATCGAACCGAGCGACCGAAAAGGAAAGAAAAAGGACGCCGAGCTGGTGATTACTTTCCGAACACACTGCGTTTCCTTCTTGCTCTCCCCCTCCACGGAATCTCAGCAGTATTTGGGAGTATAAAATTGGTAACGAATAATTTACGCCATCAAAAGCGCGATCGGCAGAAGGGGAGAGAGACAGAGAGATTGCCGATTTTGAATTCTCTTTTCGCACGCCACACCACAGGGCGAACAGCCTCGGATCAAACCGACCTCGACGTTAAACTATGATCATCATCTTCTTCGCAACCTCATCTTTACGTCCATTAAAATGCACTTTCATCCTCTGGTAGAAGCATTAAAAGTAAATTTCCAGCCACCGGTACTGGCCAGTCAGCCAAAGTTTTATTGCAACTAGCTTTCCCTTCCTTGTTGCTCCTTATTAATCACCCGACCCGACCCGACCGGCCGCCGCGCCCGATCCGATCCGTCTGACTCACACGCACCCCGTTTCTCTTTCACCGCGCGGCTCTCGCTTATTATCGACAGCCAAGCCAACAACGCTTGGCGAGAAAAGTGCGCGAACTACGGCGGAAACAATTAATCGACTGAAATCGACCGCCGAAGCATGATCATCGCGCGCGATCGGTCTCGTCTCTCTCGTGAGTTGTGATTGCATGCCAGTGCGAGAATTCATCGCTCATGTGTTCATCATTTATGCTGCCAGAAACACCCCACTCGGATATGCGTCGCTGTGTGTGTGTGTGTGTGCGACAGCGAGATTTAATTAGGGTATAATTTATGAATCTAGCACACAATGGCTGACGGTGGGCACTTTGGCATCGCCGCAACCGCGATTAACCCGCAGCCAGCCAGATTGTGCGTATGCGGTTGAGTGCAAAATTCCACTCTACATCAGAAGATGCAGCAGCAGTGTGCCGCAGGGATGCCACTTCTCTGAACAGCTTCCGTTCATTTCCACCGAACGAAAGTGCCGACCCATTGTACCAGCGGCCACCTCTCGCCGGTTTGAACAAGTGAAACCTAATTTCGTTCAAGAAGAGCATGATGGGACGAGGTTCAGTGGTGAAGAGAAAGACCAGGAACCTGCACAAAAAGGATTTTTCTGACCTATTTAAGCTATCCTTTAGAACATACAACGTATGTTGCGAAATTTTACCTTCAGTGTCAAGCATTTTAAACTTCGAAAACTTAATTTTGATCAAATTTACCGATCGAAGTACAAACAAATGATTGTGGTACAAAATGTTATCATAATCACTTTTGAAAGTTGTTGATATTCTATTAAAAAAAAATGATGCTAAAAATCAACAAAAATTACACACTCCAATTCAAATAGCATTTCCGTTTCAAAGAACTTTGGTAAGACATTTTTTTATTCACTCGTTCCCCGAAAAGAAAAACTCAACTGTGCAAACCCTAGCGAACATTTATTTATTATTTGCTCTGTTGTGTATTCCCCACACAATTCCCTGCAATGAGTCGCTGCAACGCTACGGCAAACGCTGATGAATATTATCAAACACCGGGTGAGCAGTAACATTTTGCAAACAGAAAGTGAAACAACGTAGCATTATCGCAACACTTTCTCCCCAACCAACCGCTGTGCTCACGGTCGAAAGGGAAACAGATTTTTGTTAAGTAAAAGTTACACGACAATAGCCATACCTAAATTACAGTCCGACGGTTCCCGTGCATTGTAGGCTAAAAATGAACGTGAAGCAAACAGTCGTGTTACAAAAGACTACCCTCGAGTATAGTTTAATGACGATTTTAGTTACATTTTTGCTGTCCCGTTTTCGAGGGCATAATTTCAACCCAATACGGGAACCGTTTCCCCAGCAACCAAACCCTTTACCATCACAAAATGCAGCACCGCGAGCGTCGGAAAGGGTGTAAGCCCAAAGTGTCATACAGCAACGAGGCAACCTCACAAACACTAAGGTTCGCGCACGAACACAACCCAAACCGAGGCGGTGTTTATGTGGAGATTGGACTTTATTGTTTTCTTTTAATTCGTCCAGGTGGTTTCCTCTTCCGAAACACTTTTTCTTCTCCCTCACCATGCCACCAACAATGTGAGCATCGTGTGCTGCAAGCTTGTCTCAAGAGGCTTTTCATCATAAAATACCCACACCTACACTTCGAAGCGGGAATAGCGGGGGAATTGGGAGGCGTGAGCGTAAAACCACCGGAGAAAAACAATTGTCGAAGAAGCGTCTCGAGTCAAGAGAAAGCGCAAAAGAGAGACACACACTAAAGAGGTCCATAAATCCGATTGTTGTTAACACTTTGCTGCGCTCCGTGGATGCTGTACCGTCTGGCGCTTTCATCGGTTCGCCACCCAAAAAGAGGACCTATCGTAGGTGTTACAAAAAAAAAGAAAGACATTATTATAAAATCCTCCGCCCAGTTGTGGCTTCCCACAACTTATGCTTTCGAAGGTATTTTAATCACACGCAAAAAAAAGGAGATATTGTTGGCAACACGATTCGGCAAACCTTTTTCCCAGTAAACAGCTTTTGGTAATGGGAAATATCGTGGGTTAAACAATTAAAAATCTTGTAATGAATTGTCATTGCACCATAGCAGATTTCTGGACGAGAAATGTTTGTTATCTGGTACACGAAAATATAAATTTAAAAAAATTAATACAAATGAATTACATGAGACAAACCAAATGATGAAATTCATACTTTTTACATACAAATTTAAATCCATATTATGCAATTTCCTTAATCAAATATGCTATTTTTTACGATCATTACAAGGTAAATTAACCATTAAATTAGCTACAAAAACATACAAAATTACGTGTCCAAATACAACTTACTCCTCCCAACCATAGAAGGAAGCTATCTCAAAAAAAAACCACAAAAAAGCTCCCCGGAAACCAACGCAACCCTCGTTTGCGTAAAACAAAACGAAACATCAGCCACACTGGCGTCAAGATTTGTGCGACATCGACGGTGGAACCGGAAAAAGTTAGTTCCACACACACACGCACCACTCTTGTTGGCGCCAGCCACAGCCATGGCGGGAACGTTCATTTTCCTGCTGAAAATTAAAGCGGTGTCAGTGTCTCTTCATGACCAAACTTCACTCCCTTTTACGACTTCCGCAGCGCGCACACACGTCGTGTTACGACGCTGCTGTTCCGGAGCATTTCGAATCCGAAGCGGAAGCTACCGGGGGCACTATCATATCAGAACGAAAAGCTCTCGGGCCTCTTCTTTCTGTATCTGTATATGACATTAAGAAGATTTTGAAAATTTAAGAAATTGGTCCGATTGCAGATGAGATAAAAAGTATAAAAAAGTGCCCGAAGATTTTGAACATTTTAAGATTAAAATAGGTAAAGTACGAGAATAAACTGTTATGATCAATAATTACCGCATTTAGACTTGTTTTTATTTATTTATCACGTTTTGAATACTCGATTCAAAATTTTCCTGGATTCAGCATAGCAACCTTTCCGAATTCTGAGTTTTTTGACAACCTAATTATTGATTCAGCTGACATCCAAACCACAAAACATAATGGTTCCACGTTTAGCATTTAGTGTTTAAGCATTTATTGTCCCCTTTTTAGCAATGCATACTGTTCCTCATTAAGCTCGACTCGCCATCAAGAACATATCAACAATAAAAACACGATAGGTTCGTTATCATTACGTTATTCCAATTGGTGCTGGAACTAAAATGAACGTCGATGAAGAAACGTAGAGTGTAGCAGCATGGGTCGTTCTCATTTCCTGAAACGTCCCGCCGGAAGCAAGCGGCGGCAGCAGCACATTATCTCTTTCCGTACTGCAGAACACACAACAAAACAAACAAACCTATACGGCCCGGTTCGAGTGTTATTTACTACAAAACGGAGAGGGCACAGAGCACATTTGAATAATTAAGTACTGTTTGGTGGTAGAGGCCATGGAGCAAACAGTGCTGTTTTAATTCTAAATGAGTGTACGAAAACTGTCGAATAAAATTATGTTTGCTATCCTAAATGAGGCATGAGATTTTGTTTTTATATTACCACGTGATGAATGTTGATTTTTTATGATCCTTATTTGATGTGACATTTGTCTGCTTCTTCAGAGAGGGGAAATCCAAGCATTCAGAGTACAATCAAAACGATACAAAAAAAATGTGAGTAAAATTACTCAATCTAGGGTGGCTGCAGTAGAATAAGGGTCACGAGACCTTCTCCTCTGGCAACCAGATAAGATACTGCTCCGACTTGGGATGGGAACAGACAACAATGTTCGTATCCTCAACCGTACATCTGTCATTATGGGTGATCAAAATAGGGCCATAAATGTGGTTTCTTACCGGAAAAAAGATGAGAGATTCAACATCAGAGAATAAATTTAATTTCAATATGTTTTATATGAAATAAAGTAATTTGGTCAATGGTTTGGTTTTTCACTGACATAACGTTTTCGCACAGAGAAAAAACTCTCGTTACGAAGAATGGCAGAGTGTATTGGTTGTCTTTCCGATTCAGAATATGTGCCGATCGTATGAAAAATTTGATCGATCATTTCGGTTTAGTTTTTGGGAAAAATTACCCTAACATCACCAACATTAAAACACACTTCTCACACAGCTCGTTTCAACCCTTTATTTGATTTTTTTTTTTTTTCATCTGATGAATTATGATATCGCTTTTTGTCCTTTCTTTCGACAAAAAAGGGTCACACACCATCATGCAGGATAGATTTCTTTGCCCGAAAACAACATCCCATCGAATGGGTCTCATGTTCATCACACCTTTTGCTGCCGCAGGATTTCGTTTATGGTTACCTACACAAACCAGGTGCGCGAGAGAACTTCAACAAGAGAAGAATGAGAATAAAAAAATGTCGAATAAAACCAGATTTACTGCCTCGATGCGTATCAAATTGTCCAATGAAGCTATTAAGCCGTTGGAAAACTTAGCCGGCCTGCAACTGCATGCTTCTATGTCGACAATGTAGCTAGCTGGTAAGGAAACATGAGACGCCGGTGTCTCGAATGTCTCTTTCCCTGTCTCACTCGAAGCACCACCAACCCAGCTGTGAAAACGGATGAGCCAAAAAGGTCACTTCCTTCCTGGAGGGGCTGCTGCTGCTGCTGTTTCAAATGATCTCATCGTTCACCGAAGCGTTTTCAAGCATGATATGAGAGGTATGAGCAATTGTTCTATGATAACTAACACATTAGCAGCACACATTATATATATTGTTTAATCAAAATTGTGTAGTGATGTTTAGTCTACTACAGCATAAGCATAAGACAACTAATGCTACATGCGTATGATTAACCATCTCAAATTCTCCAATTCGATTCTAGGACGTAAGGTTTTTATAAACAATCGTACTGGTCGTTGGGCCAAATTTATGGAGGGACATTTTTTTATCTTAACATTTGTACGATAATACTTCATTTTTGTTTTTTATGACTCGAAATTGTTTGTCTTTTAGCGACGAAAAGAAAAAGTCTTGTTTTTTATGACGAAAAGAAAAAGGTCAAATAGTTATGCTTGTACGTGCCACATTCCTCGTAATTCTTTCGTCGAAACAATCAACTGTCAAAAACGCAGCAATACAAAACACTTGATTATCGCAGCAGCCAGAGCGTGACGTGCAAGTACCTCGGAGTACCCCCGTGAAAGAGCACAATGGTTTAATCGGCTGTTTTATCCCCCGCACAACATGCTTCAATCAAAATCCGTCTGCTGCAAATCGATCGCATACCGATGGCTCTATGTTCACGTTAATTGCTCGGATGATGCTATCTCGGAAACAAACAACATAAATCGACATGCCAGCCGAGCATCGACAGAACTCACCTCATAGAACGCGCCCGGATGATTTTTCACCGCTTTTCCGCTACCCCAATAACGTGGGGAATTGCGTGTGTGGTGTGCTGAGGGCACGCGAGGGAAAATCACCGCTACGTCACTACGACGGGAGGGTGGCACACATACACAAACACAAACACTAAAGTACACCTCTCGTCCACTAAATCGGTGCCGTCGTTGTTTCTCGAAACAGGGGGAAATTCACTGCACGCACAGACTACACACACACACGCACCCACGGGCCACGCTCATTCACACACACACACACACTCTCTCGCACAAATCACACACTTGCTTTGCGGAGCAATATTCCGCTCCAACACGACGCTCCCCGGGAACGACGACGACAACGGGCGACTAGACGGAAGGGGGAAGAACAAAAAGAAATAAGCACAAATCGATTTTATCACATCGCACACTAAAACCGGGCTCGATTCGCCCCAAATTGCATTGGGACCTGCAACGCACACTTGCAGCCGCGAATAAGTAACACACACCGGTAGGAAGATGGGGGTTTCGATTGCTCTATGCCCTAGAAAATGTGTGATGATTGTGTCAAAAGAAAACCAAAAAAAACCAAAACCAAAAAAAACGAAACAAACATAAACGTCACGGAGCCACGATTCACACACTTGCTTCAGCTTACGGCAGCATAATTTATGCTCGCAGCTACCGTCATTCGTTTCGCCCGTGTTTTTGCACACTGTGATGATCTAGAAAAACACAACACAATCATCCGAAAAGGGAAAATGCAACCGCGGCGACGTTCGTCTTCGGCGGCGGTGGCGAATCCACTCACACACACACACGCAAGCTCACACATAAAAACACAAGCTTCTCTGGGCAATCATGGCGCACACACATCCAGACACTCCTTGTCAAGCACGATAGACGAGAAGCGAACCTGCTGAGAATCTGACCGCGGCTTGCTTTCTTTGCGGGCCGAGGTGATAAGATTCATAAGGCATAAATGCCCCACCGAGCGAAATTCTTTTGATTTATTTATATTTTATTCTCACAAGTGCTTTTTCGTTTTGAAATGAAACAATCTGATGTTTGAATCACAGCACAAACTGACAAACACACACACGCACATGCATTCCCATACAGTGCTGCTTCTTCTTTTCGCGCACGGGAAGTAATTTCATACGAATACGAGCGCACGGAATGAATAAGCGAATAATTGGTATTTTCCTGCTGTTCCTGCCCGTAACGACCTGTCTACGTTAGTTGGCTGCTGCTTGGCGATGGATAAGAATCATCGGCCAAGAATGCTGAAGTTTCGGGGATCCCGCACACCACTGCACCACGCACGCGTATTCTTCCTTTTGTACACACAAACACATGCACATACACAGAGAGTGAGGGAGAGGCAAACAGGCGCGTTCCGTGAAATTATGATGACGCGCGCACCGTTCCGTACCACCTCCGTTACCCGCACACGCAACACCGCATGCATTTGATGCACTTTTTCACGGCATTGCAACCAAAACGCTCGCACATACACTTTTCACGAGTGCCGGGAAATTTTTTTCCAAAAAATCTAACCATGTGGCTATATTCAAACACGAGCTGCCGTTCTGCTGTTGCCACGAGGGAAGGCACTGTTTTTGTTAGCACCATTTCCATATTCCAAGCATTTCTTTTTCCCACCGCCTGACATACATCACACCACGTCTGACGCACGGGCGTTTCCGTCGGTTACTTAGCGCGTTTGAAAACCGCTCTGTACAACGACAACCATCTCGACCAAGTTCTACAGCTTACAACGAAAGCTACGCTTGCTAAAGGCTTGATCTCCTCTTTGCACAACGTTCTACAGCGCACTTGTGTTATAATCGCTCCGATTTATGTTCAAAATTCTAGAAACAAACGGACGTGGATTCCTTACGATGTGCTTGTCGCGAGCTTTTTTTCTAAACTAAATAAACAAAAAAAAATCCAATTTTTCGCCCTCACTCTGGGCTTGTGACGGATACTCCATCTCACTTCCACTATGATTCGCCCCGTATAATTTGCTTAGTGTTGTCTCATTCTACCATTTCGCTCAAACGAGCTGAGGGCATGACAATCGCACGATGTAGGGTCAAGCGTCTCAGTTTGACAGTATTGTAGTGCTCCAATTCAAGTCAAATAGCATATTTTGTATGACTTTACAAGCAGCGCCATCCAACAAAGTTGTATCAAACGTCCTATTCTACGTTACTCTTGTTATAAGGATCCTTAACAATCCTTTAATGAGTATAAAGATAAAAAATATAACGACAAAATTTAATCTTGAAAATAAAACAATCATGTACAATTTCGGACACAATTTGAAAAAATTCTTTCCATTTTCTCAACATTTGCTTACAATAACAATCGTTTCACTTTACTGGTAATATAAATTCATTTTTATACATTTATAGCGTAAACACGTACTAATCCATCTTCGCCACAACTTGCCAGATGATGTTCCTTCACACGAGGTCGGAATGATAAACGTTTAACCGTCATATGATGTGCGTACCTGCAAATCATCAAACATATAAAACAATCATAAATATATTCCCAATTCAAAACCTCCTTCTTTAGCTTATTCTCACTTACATTTCATCAATGTTAAGCAGCAGATCCCACGTATCACCCAGTGCGTATAATTTAATTACACCACAATCCAAACCAACAGCAACCAGGTAACGATCCTTCAGCTTGCTTCGTCCGAATGCGACCGCAGTGATCGATTCATTTTTCAGCTCCAAAACCGCCCGTTGAACAAAGCCGGCGGCAGTAGTGGAAGACCCAGCGTCCTGCGCTGCTTGCGTCCATGCCACTACCTTACCATCACGGGAGCCCGTAGCGAACGTGGCCGAATCGTGTGACCATGCACAGCACCAGATGATGCGCGTATGTACACCTTTCGTTTTGTCCGAACGCATCAGCAACTTAAAGCCGGACTCACCGCGGACAAACACGGAAAACGTACGATCACGCGATACGGCAAGCACAAACTTACCGCACGGTGAAAATGCTAGCTGCGTCACGGTCAGCTGATGGGCGGTAAGCTGCTGCACAATGCGCCACGTGTTTGTGTCCCACAGTAATATTTGAGCCTGCTCGGTAGACGTTGCTCGACAGCCGGATGCAATTAGCTTTCCGTCCGGGGTGGAAGCAATGGCGTACAATTCGTTGCCATGTCCGTAAAGTTTTTGAATTTCGGGCCAAAGAGTGTTTTGCATGAGTGTTTCTTCGGACGGTGGAGATTGCATCGTGATCGGGCTGAAGTAATGCTCCGGATACATGTCTTTGATGTGGCGAGTGTCCGATTCTGGTTGCTCTACCTCGAACACGGCCTTGTTTGAAAGTCCCAACGAAGGCACTGAGGCGCCCATCGGATTGTCTAGCAAAGAAGGAAGTTTATTTGTAAACAGCGCGAATTATTTCACATCCTTGCCGGGCCTAACTCACCTGCAATCACCTTATCACCCTCGCCATCATTCGTCAATCCACACAGTGCCCGGAAGTTTTGCACGAAATTCGATGGTGCCTGAAAAATGCGTATGATCTTCTCCTCAGCCGCACTTGCCAGCCGGTAACGCGACAGCAGCGTCAGACACTGCATATCATAACCGTGTACTTGCGGTCGTCCTATTTCGTGCCACGTTTCCGTTCCCTCACCGGTGGTCCATGGTGCGTGAATACGAGTCGTTTGATCGGCGGACAGCGTCATCACGTACATTCCTTCCTCTGGATCCCACGCAAGATCCCGCACGCCACCAAAGTGTCCACCCAAGATGGTTCCCGGTTGCCAAAGCCCCACCCTGGTCTCGTCCTCATGCCACAGATGAAAACTACCCTGAAAACCGTGCCCAATAATCGATCGTCCGTTGGGTGCGAACTTTCCGCCGTAAAACCCAAGCGACGATCCGCCCACCTCCCCCACCCGGACACTTTCCACCCACACACCACTCTCGGACGGTGTCCAGACGGTCAAGCTTTTATCGATCGAACTCGACAGCAAATGCAACCGAGCGTCTCGTATGCAAAAGTGAACTCCATACACCCATCCTTCATGGCCCTGGAGCACCGATTCAAGTGAAAGCGCGTAATGGTATTCCTCACTAGCCTCGGTGGCACTTCCTGCTCGCACCGTAAACGTACGCTCCTCGAGTGTTATGTCCTCGTCGTTAAGTATTTCAGTGAATTCTTTCTGCTTTTGCAGCGATTGACGCGGTGAGATGCGCCATAAACGAATGAAGGTATCCTGCGAAGCGCTAGCTAGCAAGCAATCCTCACTATCCGGCAACCGAACGCAATCCAGCCCACGCACCCAATCGCAGTGTCCTCGAAGCTGTTCCATCTGCACAAAATTAGGATCGCTGCCCGGCTGTGCCACACACAAGTTTACTACATCCGTGTCGGTCGAGTACGCGAGAACCGTAGCATTGGATCGAGGCAAACCAAACAGTTTCATCCCAAAGGTTAATCCCGACCGCAAATCAATCGTTTGAAAGCATTCGTATGCGCTTTCACCGGCCATATAATGCCACAGCTTGATCGAGCTATCGACCGACCCGGTTGCTACGATCAATTTGTTTGCGGCATCGACAAATGCATCCACCACCGTTACACCTTTCGTGTGACCCATCAGGATGTGCCTTGCCGGTACGCTTTCTTTCGTGTTCCACAGGATACAGGTGCCATCATCCGAACCGGACACGAGATTAATTCCACCACCCTGACAGTCACTTGCGTTTCGTATCGCACGAACCGTGTTGACTCTGGCTTTATGGCCAATAAGAGTACGAACGATTTTCACCGAACCGTGATACTGTGGAAAGATGCATAAAAGGATAAGCAATCGTCCTCTCTAACACTAATGGTCCGTGCACGATGCTCTTACCTCCGGGTCAAAAACGGCAATGGCGTTGCTTGCGGCGAAATAAATCAATCCATCCGGCGCCCAATCCAGCGAATCCGGCGTTCGGTTACACGCGGCAGAGGTGTAGAGCGTTTCAATGGACATTTTCACTATTTGCGACGATAGTAACACGCGAGCACCATCAGCATGTGCGCAACGAAAAACCGGTCAATGTTTACAAACTCGACCGTAGTGTTGTTGTATCTGCGTCAGATTGACAGCACAGGAACGATTGCCAAGGGTTGCTTGGGAAGCTTGTATTTGTCTTCAATTTTGAAACATAGATGATCCTGCTCAACAACTTCTATAATTTGATAAAAATTATTCTTTATTTAGCGTTAAGAACGCCTAATACTTTACCACAGTTCATATGATTCAAATAGCTTTACAAGCAGATAATTTTGCTGATAAAGTACCCATAACTAGCGCGGTTGAATATGTCAAAACATTCGACGAAGTGCTTGTGTGTGTATGTGTATATGTAGTTTGATGCTTTTCCCCCATCGGCTGCTTCTAAACATAGAACAGCGGATGAAAAAGGAAGCAACGCGAAGCAGCACAGCAACCTCCCTCGAAAAATGGCGACCTACGGTGCGGTGGTGGAGAAAACGTTGCTGGCCTTATAGAACAAACTCGTGCGTGGGTGCGTCGTGCAATATCGTAACAATACAATCGAGACACACACATATAAACGCGCGATTGGTCATCAGCATTACTGTGCGTACGCGCTGGTAAAAGGTGACCAGCAGCAGCTTCCGAAATTTTGTTGTTACACCCTTATTTCCGTGCGGTGGTGCACTCCCGGATTGTACTCCTGCAACCTGTTTTGGCTGCGACCAGTTACACTCTTTCCCTTCGTGCTCATCCATGCAATTGAAACGGGTTTGTCGTGCACATGATACAGCGGTTGCCGTGGTCCTGCGATCTACGAGCTAGGCTCATCTATTTATTTCCCGTTCGGATGCAGTTCCCCGCTGGTCATTGCCAATCGATAATTTGATAAGCAAACAGTATTTAGCAGGCATCAACTCAGTGGAAAGAACTCACTAATAAAAATCGCAATGTCACGTGCCAAATCGCGAATACAAACCGATGTCTGTGGGGACTGTGGAAGCGCGGGTAAGTGAGAGAACATTCCCGTTCTTGGTCTGTATGTAATATACGTTTTCTCTTCGTCTCCTTGGTTGACCCTTAGATCCCTCCTGGGCATCGATCAACCGTGGCATACTGCTCTGTGCCGACTGTTGCTCTATACATCGTAGCCTCGGCCGGCACATCTCGCAGGTGAAATCCTTACGACAAGGTAGCTGGCAACCGTCGGTGCTAAACTTGGTCAACCAGCTCAACGCACACGGCGCAAACAGCGTGTGGGAGCATCTACTGCTCGAATCGGCGACACCGAAAAACCTCAAGCGGAAACCCACGCCCAAAGATGCGGTCCATCCGACGAAAGCTGACTTCATTCGCGCTAAGCACGTTCAGTTGGCGTATGTGTTGAAGCCATCGTTTCAGATCGAAGATGGTAGTAGTCTGGAGGTTGAGTTGAGCAAACAACTGCACGCCAGTGTGCGAGCTGGTAACTTAGAAACATCGCTTCGATTGCTAGTGCAGGGTGCGGATCCGAATTTCTACCATGAGGATAAAGGCTCGACGCCGCTGCATGTGGCCGTAAAGTCGGGCCAGCTGTCCCAGATTGAGCTGCTGCTAGTGTACGGGGCGGATGTGATTGCTTTGGATGCGCAGGGAAACACGCCACTCGAATTGGCCCGGCAAGCGAAACACAGCGTCATAGCGGAACGTTTGTTGGAGGTCATGTACGAGGTGACGGATAGGTTGACTTTTTTCCTGATCGGCAAAAAACCTAACCATGCGGTAAGTTAGAAAACTGTTCCTATTTGTTTAGACGCTTTAGACACAGTCCTAAACATTTGTTTATATGCACTAAAAACGATGAACAATGGATGTGCGTGATTAATCAAATGCTCTGGGATTCATGCTCCTGGCAACGCTTACACTACCCAGTTTCTTTAGACATTTTTATTCGGTTGCCATGGTAACAGTCAGAGTTGCTCCCATGGTCCACAGCATTTTATTTAGGTCATGCTATAAAAAGCCATCAGTTACATATATTTCGGATCAATAAATCACACCAAAAGCCATGTGTTGATTGGAGGTTTTAAACAAATTGAAATACGTCTATTGTAGCATGTAGTAGCATGTACATGCAGTGTTTGTTACAATGCGTTTTTCTCTGCTTCCAGTCCGGACAACATCTTCTGATTCCCGGCCAAACAAACAAGGAAATGAGCGAACAGTCGAAGATCGCGCGCGGTAAACTGCAGCTCGTTCCAAACCGAATGTTCGAAGAGCTTGTGAAGGATCTGTACGATGAAGTGGACCGCCGCGAAACGGAAGCGATCTGGGCGACGAGCGCACTGAATCCGGACACCGGTGGCGTTCCGTTTCTGCCCACCAATCCTCATCTAAGTGCCACACGCAATCAGGTAACGTTGAAACTGCTGGCGGTTATTTGGTGCATGAAACACTTATTTGTTTGTTTGTCTCATTTCCCACGCCCCACAGGGACGACAAAAGCTGGCCCGGTTCAGTCAGCAGGAGTTCGCGTGGCTGCTGATGGACGTGCTGCTCGATGCGCACCGGCGTCAGAATATGGCCAATCTGCGCCCGATCGATGGTCCGCTACCGGCTGGATTGGCACAGCTGAAGGCGTCCTCGGTTGCACCGAGCGGTTCCGCTGGTGTTGGAATCCGTGACTCGAACCTCTCCGATGACGAGCCGCTGTACGATGCTGTCGCGTCAGATGACGATTACGCTGCGCTCGCACCGGTAGCGCAACAGGTAAAACTGCTTATGCGCCAGAAAAAAGCCGTACTCAATCATAACAACAGCTTCGGGTGAATCGGTTCCGCTCGGTGGGAACAATAACAGTGGTGTTCCATGTGTGTGTGTGTTTGTGTTTTTTTTTGTTGATGTTCATTTGTTTGTTTGTTTTGGGAACGGTGGATGAATCGCAAAACGAAGAGGGGAAGGGAAATATGTTACAATTTGGTTCAGTTAAAGCTGGATGTTGCATCGATACGCTAACACTACTAACATGTGATAAGTAGTAAAACCAAGCCGCAACAATTGTTGAAGGAAGAAGGATAACAGAAATGTCTGAGTTTGTCAGAAATTGCTTTGGGCGGTTCTTGGATGTGCTATTTGTTTTATGTGCTACACAACCATAATATCATCATAGACAATGAGTTTGTAGAAACTAAACTCGCAACTAAAAGTACTATTTACTGTAACGATCATCGAAACTACTAGATAGAAACAATCTCACTGTGCCATTGCTCATCGATAGTGGATACGATATTGATGTAGTCCTTTTGATTTTGTAGCAAATATAACGAATGTAATCTATGGTTGCCGTGCAAAAAAAAACATACCGTCCGTTATCAGTAGTATGTAGAAAATGGAAGGGAAGGGAAGTTGAAAAATATACGCTTCAAATAACGCCAATAAAGCCCGCATGGACCTAATAAACTTTTTCTGACCCTCTCGCGTTAATAACACTAACCTTTTTTCCCCTTTTACATCATACATCTAACCGATGGTCGCACTTCCATCTGTACATTCATCTCTATCCGTTTCTCTGTGCATGTTAATGTGTGACGTTTTAAAGTTCTACTTCATCACGTTTTGCTGTGTACTATACGCTTGACGTCCCGTAAGTTAACCTCCATGTTAAATCGTCTGAACAAAACACGGTCTCCACGGTCCCAGTGACGGTTGCATTCTCTATTTTCCTTGCTCGAAACATCATTACTGTGTTTGGGTGCGTTTGAAATGCTTTTAAAACTTCTTTCCTGGCCGCAGGCCCTAGTGAACAAATCATCGCCGGCTGCCGTTTCCAACGTCGAGGTGGAAACGCTGCGCCAGCGAATACAGGACCAAGAGCTAACGATACACGAGCTGCGCAACGTGATACATAAGCTGGCATCGGAAAATAATCAGTTAAAAACGACGATCGATACAAAGGAGCATGAGGTGCAGCTGTAAGTAATGCTAACCTATCCTGAGGAAAGGAATGTTATCCTGAACGTAACTTAGTTGATGGATCCTTCATACAAAATCTTTACCGCATATCGTTTTCAGGCGTATTGACTCTTACCTCAATGGTTCAGGAACGAGCGAACCGAAAGGTTCCCCCGAACGTGAGCACGCCACCCAAGAGGCGCGACAGGCGGCGGCGGCAGCAGCGGCGGCAGCAGCAGCGGTGGCCTACGCCAAACGACCCGTTAGCATGTACGAAACTCGCCAAGCACCGCGCGATGAAAATCGTCCACCGATCACGCAAAGCCTTTACTCGATGGCACCGGCTTCGACCTCTACGGGCCCCGGTGGTAACGCACCCGGTACGGAGCTGTCCATCAATGGGCAAGCAAGTGGTCCCCAGGGGCAACTGCCTTCGTTCGATGAAGTGAAACGTCGCACGGATGTCGTTGCCCGTCGCATCAAGGAACTGTTTGCCGCGATGAAAGATTTGGCCCAGCGCGAAGCGTTCGTACCGTGCGCGGACAGGATACGGCTGGCCGTGGTCGATTTGATGGGACTCTTTCCGGCTTCGCTCGTGGCCAGCGAATCACTGCGGGGCGCCCTACAGCAACTCAACTTCCACGCCAACCTCATCCAGGCCGAGTGCGCACGATTGCAGCAGTGTTTGGCGGCCGAAAATGCGGCACTCGCGAACGGTGGAACGGCAGGCAGTGCCGTCGCCGGGGCAGGTAAACCACTGGCCGAAAGTATTCAGCAGAGCATGGAGCAGGTGCGCGGCTGCGCGTACGATCTGGCTATGTCGACGAAAATTCTCATCACTCACCTTCAGCAGTCGTAAAATCCGGCTTCTCGTGCTTATGCTTTTAGAGCCATCTTCGCTTTTTTTTCCTCCAAAATATTCTTTCCAGGCTCTATCGCAGGTGAGGAACGTTTCACATACACCCATACAAAACCGGGTTTTTTCGTCCTCTCCGTCTACCCAAATGTCGCAATATTCATTTTACGACATTATTACGAAGGCAGCTATACAAATATGTTTTCTGATTTTACTGCAATTTAATTTCTACTTTCCCTTGCAACACGTACGCACAACCGCAAATCTTCAAAGAGTCAAATCCGCACAGTATTCTTAGCCAACTGACCGTTTCCTCTCGCTTAGAGCGAGCATACTTTAAACATGTTATCTTTCACCACAGAAGATGCTTCTTCAGCCTTCTATATTGCAATATACGTTTTAATGACAATACACTATTATTATACATTAACACCTGCATACTATAATACTTGTTGTAAAAAGTGCCAAAAGAACACACATCAAACAGATGATGCATTTTTGATATGTGGTTTATTATCCCTAGTATGACCTGATTACATGGGCAAACATGCAAATGTTTGTTGACGCAAATCGATATTTACACGCGATAAAGTCCCAAAGTGATCAGCTCGTTCCATACAGCCCATGCGAAATCGAAGCCATGGGAACATCAATATTATGACAACGAACAAAGTTATGGAGTTGAACCTATCGCTCGATTCATAAGGCAATTTCTACATATTCTAACGACTTTTAACGAAACACGGCACCGTGTAATTTTCTTTCTTACCAGTTGTATTGATTACTAAAAACAAAAAAAAACAACAACAACGTTGAGCTCAATCCGTGGGAGATTTTGAACGGTTTTTAGGCTTTTCTACTCTTTTCTACGTGTAATCATAGTTACAATTATACACCTGATTATATTAACGTATACTAGGCGTTTATTACTCGAAAACTCCTAACGAACCTAGAGTGGAGCTATTTATCAGCTATTTCAATTTATACGAAACTTCACAGTACAGTGATTATGTTTATGAAATAAAACGAAAGCAAAACAGGGTTGTACCTGCACGGCATTGATTTCTAAGTCGCGAATGTTTGTTTGTTTATTAAGAAGAAAAAACAATGGTTGAGAAAAGTGCGGTGTTGCTTTAGGAAGATCTACTACAAAATTACTATTTATACATAAAAGCTGACTACTAAGAAGCAAATTACACACAATATAAAGAACGGCACGAAGACAGTGTTCAGATAAGAGAGCGTACAGAGGTCACACACGCGCACTTTCGGTTCCGGTGTGATCTTCAACATCATTCATTGATCGGCAAAACAACAATGACGCTGTAAGGCGCAGATTAGAGTAGAAGTAGCATTGCAGAACGTGAGAAACGGGTGTGAGGTGTCGCCAGGAGGTCGGTACAATCGCGGTACGGGCAGGGATGCTCTTCTGGGAGCTTTATGAGGCGCGCCCATACCACATTGCACCGCCGTACTCCTGCCGACTGTTCATTTACAAACGTGACGCTTCTTTCCTGCTTATTGCTGCTGTACAAGAGGGCGTTTAACGTGTGAAGAGGGTAGGAGAAAATTTTAGCTATTTTACAAATTTGGGAGTTTCCATTTTTGTGATTTCGTTATCGAATTTTTGTACATCTGTACAGAAGTTTGTTTTTTTTTTACATAGAGGGAGACCGTGGCGGATGAAGTTTATGTACAGATACGGTCTCATTTCTTTGCAGTTCGCAAATAAGGAGGAGTTTTTTTTTACAAGGTAGGACACACTTTATACAAAACATACACACGCGCCGTCACCCGTTGGAATTTTGTACAAGAATTCAGGTCAGGAATGTTAAGAAGGGGGTCAGGTTTGGAAGGCGTGGGAAAAGGAAAAAGGATGGAAAAAATCTAAACCGCAAATGGGTTAACAAATCGCTACCAACATCCGGTGTGTATTTCTCTATCACTGGCTAGGGCAAAATTTCGAAACGACTAACGACACTTTTCTGGGCATGATGTTTTAGGAACACTTCCACAACACGATCGCCAGATTGCCGCCAAAGAACAAATACAGTATGTTCTTCGTCTCGTATGACACCTCGTAACCGAAGCCTTCGCCGACGACCACGTGCCAGAAGGTGCCAAACTTTTTGTCCATCAGCTCTTTGATCGTTTTCGCCGCAACCTGGATGTGGGGAGGAGTGTGGGCGGAATCGAATGAGTGTGAAGCTTCGATTTCATTTCAGGGCAGAAGGTAC
The DNA here is from genome assembly GCA_000956215.1 of Anopheles farauti No. 4. Lineage (NCBI taxonomy): Eukaryota > Metazoa > Arthropoda > Insecta > Diptera > Culicidae > Anopheles > Anopheles farauti No. 4. The sequence goes on along the minus strand of JXWZ01006653.1, from coordinate 6,472 downwards.
GGAAGCATCCGATTGGACACCGGAAATACGGACGGATTTGACGGAAGTTTGGGGAAGGATTTGTTTGGTCGATTGTTTCAGGTGAGGGCCGCGGGAGTTGGGTTTGGGACTGAGACATTAACAAACGAATATCGGGACGTGCTGAGCAAACTGGTGTTCATTACCTCGTAGTTTTGTGCGTATTTCTCACACGCTGTAATGCTCAATTCTATCGCCTCGGCTCGGACATCGTCATTCATATCGGAAAACTGGCCCCGTCAACGTGGTGATGGTGTTGGTGGTGACAGTGTGGTAGTATTGGTGCGATGGTGCAGGAATGAAAACGTTGAACATTGAAATTCAACCAAAACAGAACAGTTTTCGAAGGAATAAAGTAGTATACAAACACGTTTTACACAAACACGACAACTTTTTTTACAAATGTTTGCTGGCACGAAGCACGAAGCACTATGTATAAGCCGGAAACGCAAATCGGGCGGTGAGGTACGTACCTTTACCAGTGGATACACATGGACAATCTTCTTGTCCGCCTCACCTTCCGCTTTCGGGGTGTCCTCCATGGCTCTTTCCTCTCTTAGGACTTTCTTTCGATGCTTGCGCTAGTTGCTAGATGTGGAAAGAATAAAAAAATGCCTAAATTGTCCATCAGAACGGAGTAGCACTTAATCGGGAAATCATCGATTTTTCACACAAGAATCTTCATTCCGCAATCGAAACGGGATTTCAAACCAACCTCGGTAGGGATTTCTTACAATAAAGCACACAAACTAGTTTTATCTAGTCTAGGAAAGGCCGTAGAAACTTTTTTACGGAATCGTTTAGAATAAAATGCTCCGTTTTTCTTGCTCTTCGTTCGGCAAAAAACAAAACCGCCAAACGTGCCCGAAGCGTACTAGATCCTGCCGCACGGAATCTTCCTTGCACAATGAGTGAGCTTATTTATCCTTAGCGTTACCATGGTGACTCATCCGTACGTTTGCGAGGGCATTCCCGAGCGGCGGCAGCATTCTGGCCGGTTGTTATGGCAGCCGGCAAAGAATGTTTACCAACTGTTGCACATGCGCAGAGCAGGTGCCTCCTGAGGATATCCACAGAATCCCCTAGCAGCAGCCTTGAAAGCGCGCTGAATTTACTATTCCGAACACGTGTGGGTGCGGGAGAATCAGAACGCCCTTTTGTAACACCCCTAAGGTTATTCGTAAGCGACAGGAGACCATCCGAAAACGGATGGGATTTGTTCTGATATTTCGAAGGGAAAGATAAGAAATAGTGTAGGAGGGACGTGTGCGTGTACGTTTGATTGAATGTATATCACCACGATAGCAAACAATAATAATATCAAAATAATTAATCGTAGATTCTTTCCTACGCCATCATTGAAATTTTTAACGAAAGCAATCGAAATTTTAGCTACATTTTAACTATGTATGACTGATTAAAATAATTAAAATACAGTGTGCAAGCAAATATCCCAACGGTTTTATATTCGTCATTTAGCAAATAACATAAAAAGAAAGTACTATTTTCCCATACCGGGAATCGAACCCGGGCCTTCCGGGTGAGAGCCGGATATCCTAACCACTAGACAATATGGGATTTGTGGTTAGTGGTCGATTTTTGACCCGTAGGTGGGGTCTTCATGTGAAAAGCAACTTACACTTCTTGCAAAAGTTAGGCAAAATTACACTATACGTAAAAATGTTGCCTATGTGCTTAAACAAGGAAAATTTATAACACATCAATACACAGAGGTTCTTTAGGAATATTCAAATATAATTAATCCACAATTTCGGATAAGAAAATAAAAAAACAACCCCCAACTGGGAATGTATTATTCAGTTTACTTTTATTCGTTAAATGCAACCAAAATACGTTACAGCAATCTTACGGCTATTACACAATTAAGGTCGATTTCAATTACACAAAAATAGATCATTAAACATAAAAAAAAAAACAAAAAAAGATGCTTCTTCTAAGATGCCTAAACATACATTATTCATTTATGCCTTTGTTACGATACGATATCTGTCAATGTAAAATACCCAAAACAATGGGTTGCTCTGCTTTCCAGCACACAGTTGATTGAATTTTTTGCCTAACCAAACATATCTTCCCGATCGGCCCCATTCCCATCCCCGCCCTCCTCCAGGCTGGAGAATAGCAAGAAATGCGACGGCCGATGGATTTCGTGGTAGAACTCCTTCGGGTTAGCCAGCTGCAGCTCGTACTTCATGTTCGGATCGTGCCGCACGCCCATAAAATTGTAGTTCCAGCTGCCCTGTGCCGGCACCATAAAGAAGCCGAGGAACTTGTTAGACAGCAGCATCTGCACGCGCTCGTAATGCGACGGCAGGTAACCCTTCGGATTGTTGCCCTTGTCCGTGTTCTTGTGGCCCCACTCGTAACCCGACGGGGTCAGCTTGTACGCCGTCAACGAACACGACCCGGGCGTGAACGAGCACGTGATGACGATCGTTTTCTCACCGTCCCACGTCGGGTTTTCAGACATGATGCGCGCATGGGTGGTAATGTCCTGCGGCGACAGCTGTGGCAGCTCGTTCGGTTGCGTGTGAATCCAGCCGAGCGGTTCCATATCTTTTAGGTACTGGTGGGCGGGCAGCGTGCTCGGAAGGTTAATCTGCTGATGCGTGCCCCACTGTGGTGGCATCACAATGCATCGAATTTCCTTTACCTGCGGATTGTCCGGCGGACTTACGCCGTACAGATAGCCGGCGATCTGTGCCCGCAAATCGGAGATCGTAACAAACTTCTTCAGCACGTTCTTCGGCAGAATGTACGTGTATCCCGTTTCCTTAATGTCATCCGAGCTGACGTAGATGTGGTTCGTACGCAGATGCAAATTCGTAGCGGAAATTGCACGCACTCGCCACTCCGTTTTCGAGCTGAACGTGGTAGTTTCGTAGTTGCTCGTGGTGGATGTAATAATTTCATCACCGTGCTTGTTCGTCGTGCGCGTCGTCGTCGCTGTCAGCTGCGATTGCTCCTTCGTCTGTTTCTCAATCTCCGCAATCTGCTGCCGCTGGGCGGACGGTGCCGAGATCTCCATGCCGAGAATAATATCTCGTATTTCCGACTGCGTCAGCGAGGCGACATTCACGTTGTTCTTCTTACCGTAGTCGGCCAGAATCAGATCTTTCAACTGAACCTCCACCTTGATCCACTCCTCGTCGGTCAGTGTCGGCCAGATGTGGTGCGCTTCCGTCACCGTCGTTTTGTCTGGCTTCAGAATCACCTTCGTGCGCTCGGTGTTCACGTGCAGCGCACGCAGTATTAGAATCAATCGCGAAAACGCCGTATAGGACGAGATCGTCTTCAGCCAATCGTCGTACAGATTGAACAGCACCATCTGCGGTTCCGTCGCCTTCAGAATCAAATCACCAAACTTCTCGACCTTCAGGCACGCCTGGAATGGTAGCTGCAGCTCCGAACCCTTGATCACAATGTTCGGGAAGTCGAGCAGATGCACTTCCAGCGGATCCAACATACCCTTACGCGTCACAATGATCTGCTTCGGTTGCTCCTCGACCGGAAGCGAACGAATCAGGGCCGCCACTTCCTCAGCCGTTTTCCACTTGGCCAGCTGCCCGAGACGCTTCTGTCCCGCCCACACGGAGGTGTGAATAATCTTCAGGAACAGCTGTCCCGTGCGTGGGTTGAAGATGAAAATCGCTCCATTAATCGGTTTCGTCGTCAAATTACCCTCGAACGTTTTGTGGATGGTCACGCGGTACACGTTCGTATCGTCCACGAACCAAATGATTTGGTTTGAGAACAGCTCACCGTAGTTCTGCGAGCTCAGGTAAGGTTCGGTCGGTTCGGAGCTATACAGCTGCAGCGCCTTCCGGATGCGCTCGCGCAGCACATACAGCGCAGGATTGGCCTTCATAATCTTCGCCATCGCCTGCTGTATTAGGGGCTTACAGCCCGGGAACCAATTTCCGTACGCACTGTGCAAGTTGTACGCCAAATCGATCGCAATCAACACACCCGTCGGTGACGGATAGATCGACATGTTGTCCGTCGTGTAGTCCAAGAACTTCGCTCTCGCGTACCGCTCGATGTCGTGCGAATCGTAATCACCCCATCGCAACTGCACATCGATCCAGAACTTCTGCGTCGTCGTGTTATCCATCGTATCCTTCGTGTCCGCCAGCAGGGACGGGCGCGATACGTTCCACTTGTACGCGGGGAAAAGCAGAATATCCGCACAGGACGAGTTCATCTTGTACGACTTACGCGGATGGATCGTTTCCTTCTGCACCGTCTCGATCTCGAGAGCGTCGAGCTCCTGATCGAACACCTGACACAGATCCATCACAATTGACTCGTGGATCTTTTGCCACAAGTGAGCACGGAAGATCTGAATCAGCGAAATCTTCAACGTCGGAATCTTACCATGCATGAAGATGCCGGTCAAATCCAGCTGCACCTGGAAACCGACATACACGTTGGCGCGATTGATTGTTGGTGACCACCACAGCGTAAACCGACGGTTCGGGATCTGATTCAAACCGGATCGCTGGGCGTTGGTTAGCTTTTTGTACTTCATCGACTCCTCAAACCCGGAAGCCTTCTCCCAGAACAAACCCTCCCACGTAGGGAAGTAGGTGCCTTTGAAGAGCGTATGCTCCAGGATGCCCTCCACGCCACCCAACGCTTGGATCATATCCGTGCGGTAGTTGTTCAGATTCCAAAGCTTACCGTCGTGCCGCTGATGCGTCCACCAGAAGGGGTTTTGCTTCAGCACCTGGTACTGTTTGAACTCGGTCCGGATACGCCAACCCTTATCGTACGCCAGCGTATGGCGATCCTTCTGGAATAGTGTGTTAATACGCGGTATACCTCTGTCCCAGCTGTCTTCCAGATCCTCCAGCGTAAGTCGACGGTTTTGAGCGTTCGCTTCCTGGCGCTTCAGTGCGTACTCCGCCCAAACGCGCTGCGAATCGATAAATTCGCTCTCCCACGGCTGAATGTAGCGGTACAGATTCGGAATCAGTTGATCCTCGTCGTGCGACATACCGGAGCGGAAGTGCGTAATGCCCACATCCGTCTGCTTAGACCAGCGCAAATCCGACTGGGGTATCAGCACGTGTCCCATGCTCAACATACCCAGCCCACCCAACTCTTTCGGGGTGTAGAACACCACCGGCGGGAAGCGGGAAGGCATCTTCGAGTTTAGCCCAATCTTGATACGCGTCTGGATCTTGTTCTCACACTTCACCAGCAGATCCAGCAGTTCCTGCGTGTTCACAACTGCCTCGCGGAAGTACGTCATCAGCCCGATCAGCGCCGTGTTCCATTTGTTCACAATCTTCGTGAACGTCGTCGACCCGGACGCCATCAGGATCTGACGGACGCGATTGTGGAATCGGCTAAGCGATTCGTCATCAACTCGCAAGAAACACTGGGCCGTCCGTTCCTTCGTCACCTCATTCTGCAGGTTCCAAACCCCATCGCGATGCGTAAACTCATCGTTCTGCGTGCGACATTTGGGCAGAATGCGACACTCGAACCCGGACATATTGAACAGTAGATTTGGATTATCTTTCGAGTACACCGACACGAACGTATTGTCCCACTGGACCGTCGTAACCGAGCGCGGCAGACGGTTCTTAATGTCCCAGAACACGGCACGACCCAAGTTCACGTCGTGCTTCATCAACCGCATGCGGGCATCACGGGGCCAACACTTCTTGTTGTTATAACCGACGATGTTCTCGTTGTTCGGATCCGGATGCTCGGTGAGGTAGCGTTGGATCAGATCCCGTGCCTCTTCCGCCGTGAAGCGGAAGAAAATGTGTATCCGATCGACGTACCGGCAGTACAGGCGGATCGGATGACATGCCTCCGTCACCACGTCCTGGAAAGTGAGGAAATCGTTCGGCATCTGCGGTGGACCGGCCATTTCGCTCGCCCGCTGCAAACCGAGCACGAGCAGATCGAGCACGAGTCCATAGTACTGGGCGACGAATGAGGCAAACTGCAGGCCCCGGATGATGCCGTAGCTGTTCGTGTGGTTCATGTCCTTGTAGTTAATCACGACGTTGTTCTTCGCCGTCATGTAGTCGGCAATGTTGTGATCGACGATCAAACGCAGTAGTCGATTCAGCAGGGTAAGATCGATCTTCTCGTACAACTTCTCGAACTTTGACTCGAGCAACACGTTACATTCACCCTCGGACACGTCCCAGACATCTTGTAGATTGTTAATACCTGCAATCGGAAGAAGAAAGGTTAGAAATTGCCGTAGCAGAAAGTAGGGCAAACTAAAAACACTCGAATGTATTATTACAGTGTTGCCATAAAGTTCCAAATTATTGTACAGCAAATGTCGATGTAGTTGAATACCGCCAGCGTGAGGTTTGCAACAAGGGGATGAACTTCAAATGTAGAATCTCATTGTCACAAAGCACACACCGGAAGCACTCAAATTCCTCATTCCTCTTTTCCT
>JXWZ01006652.1:0-34567 GCA_000956215.1 Anopheles farauti No. 4 | reverse complement strand
GCGCGCCCATTCCGCATCCCCGAAGAAAGGAAGCTTTACTAGGAAGGGAAAATCGGGACCGACGGATAGGCGCGTCTGCAAATCACGGTGCCTCCCGAAACCCCAAACCGCTTGGCATGGGGCCTGTCACACTAACACACTTGCACCCTTTTTTTCTGCCCAGACGCCCCGCCCTCTCCGTGCCCTAGCTACCACCCGTACCGACCCTGCGCTCCTTGCCTGCGTCGATGTGTTCGGCGGCCGATTGCGCGCGCAAATGTGAATCGTTCTTCCCGGGGATAGGAGATGAGTTTCGGACGCGCCAATTCGTTCGGATGTGGTGGACGCGCCTAGAGAGAGTGTGGGGGAGTTGGGTTCCACCCTCTTCGTCCTGCCTTGCGAATATATGCAGGAACTTGCTACCCTGAAATCTAATTTTATCATCCAACGATCCGCTTTGTGTTGGTGCCACAGACGGTTGCCGCCGGCGCGCTTCGTCCTACCGACGTCTTCCCCCTTGCAGCCCAACCAATTAGGCGCTCACGCCCAAAGCGAACGGTTTCCGTGGAGTACTCGTGTTAAGGCGCGCTGCTCTCTTCTTAATCATTTAATGGAAGAATTCACTTTACGCTTGAAAGTACGTTAAAGTGTCGCACGGAAATCGAATAAATAAAAAAAAAAAGAATGAATCGCTAATGACGTTCCTGAGTACCATTAGACGAACCGAAAGCACACGGGTGCATTAGGTTCCACCTCTCGGAAAGCAAGCAAAAGATGGCAAGCACATCACCGTTTGGCGTGGCCGATTTTCCCGGCACCGAGCGCGCGCGCCATGTACAGAGCGCTCGAACGTGCACGGCCAAAATGATAAAGCGTCCTATTTCCTTCTCTTTCTCTCCCTTTCTTCCCAGCGCACACATTCAAATCTCTCGACGGTCCTTTTAAAAGCCGTCACCAATACCAAACCAATACGGCACACCACGCTCATTTTCGTCCTTTCCAGCCGTAGGCACTGACACAGACGCACGAGCGCCTTTTTTCTTATCAGTAGGCAGCATCACACCTATACAAACATGCCGCCTCGTTTGCCGGGTGGCTCGTACACGCGAACATGACCGGCGCTCTCTTTCTATCTCTCTCTCTCTCACACAAACACACACACACACTCAAAAAAGGAAGGCGCGCGCGTGGAAACACATTATTATTGATCCGGCCTATCCCTGCTGCTGGGGAAAAATTCGAGAGCAACCGGCGGATACGAACCGTTCAGAGGGCGCGCGCACAATTGCCACAATCTCACGCCCTTCTCTCTCTCTCTCTCAGACGACCACAGGCGCTAGTATTGGTGTCGGTGATAATGTCGGTAGTGCCTAGCAACAGTGGCCACCGAGTGCCACGCTCGAATAAACGAAACCACCACCCAAACGCTATCCTTGCTCCATCCAGCAAGGAAAATGGCTACGGAAACGGAAAGGGGGGGGGGGGGGGTAAATTTGTGCGTTGGCGAAAAGCATAGACGCCATCCTTTGTGGCGGTCTGGAGACCTGGACGTGTGTGAGTGCCACCTTCGGTAGAAGAAGGAAAACAAAAACCCGGCCTCGAATAGACGCCGCCCGTTTGAACCATTTTTATTGCCCATGTTCGGAGGGAAAGGGCCCACTTTCGGGTCCCATTTCGCGTCGCCGGTTAATGGGTTTTCGTTGGTGATGGTGGTCGTCCTGGGGAGGTCCACAAGTCACCAAACATCAAACGCAGCCGTTTTTTCCATCCTTTTACCCAACCCGGAAGGGTTGCCGGTCCGATTGGTTGCGAACATTCATCGGCTTCTCTTAATCGTGTGGCCCATTTCCTGTGGCAGATTTTTTTACCCCCGGCGGCATACTGGCCCCTTCTCTGTTTGAACAGATTTTTCTCGACGCTGTTGCTTCCATCGAACCCTCTTCTTCTTCCACTACACACAGGATCCGAACATGGAAATCGTGTCCACTCGGTGTCTACACGCAAAACCCCACCCCGTATCTGGGGATTAATCTGGCGCTGACTACTCTCGGGAGTACAACCGGGAAAAAAAGAACCGATTCGTTTCCAGCTCTCAGGACCGAGTCATCCTTGTCCTCACCCTGCGTCCACATTAATAGGCTTACTTACTTACTTTTTTTCCGTCGCCCATTACACGCCCGGTGTGCTTGGTGTTCTTATTTTTGGAAAAGAGTTAGACTACATGAAGTGCGGATGGGCGTAACCCAAGCCATTTTTTCATCTTAGTGCTTTCCCGCTTTATTACGTTTATTGCGCTGTTTTGCAAGATATTAAATTGAACCGAAACCTTTAGGTCGAACCGAAACAAAGCATCCTATACCTACAGACGTATTAATTTGTACAAAAAATGAATATTTTAAGCTATGGCCCAAACAATGGAGGCATGTTTCAAAATAACTTTCTTGCCACATGGTCATTTGGATAAACGATTAAGCCAATGAGATGGCATGAAACTAAAAAATATAAACAAACACACACTCTCGAAGAGCATCTATCGAAAAAAAAAACTTAATAACTTTTACTGGAATTTCCCAATCCACATATCGTCACGTCAGTTGGACTCTGGACACCAACGTCCCAAGTTTCGCCATTCAACTCAGTGACTTCAGTTTAATAGACAATCGCATGCCCGATATGGACATCATATGCAGGTAATGTGCCCACCACTGGACGTTTAAAAACTTCGTTGGAATACTAACTATAACACCTCCACCTAGTTTGCCAGTAGATGGCGCTAGCGTCACAGGTATGGCCAATGCATCGCACAGACCGCTATCGTCGAATGCATTCCACATGCTAATTGAATCATTCTCACCTCCCCCCCCCCTTAAAGACACTTCATTATTCATGCAAACAGACTAGCCCCTCTCCTCCCGAGTCCGCCTTAAACGGCGAAACAAACGCGCGTACGCAGGATCCATTTGTAACAAGGAGTGTCTGGAATGTCTACTGTAGACGATGGTGGTGCTACGCGAAGTTTGTAACGCTCGAGTGTTATCTAATCGGCATATGCACACACACAAACGCGTGCGCACGCGTGAGGAAATCATCATCCGAAAGGAATCTACACCGCAAATGCAGCCTTGACGCAACAGCAACAACAACGACACCACAGAAAACCGGTCATTCCAGTTCCGGTGTGGTGTGTGTTGTTGTTGACGGTGGTCACGAAATCCGATGATTACCGGGCCGAGGATAATCTAGTCTATCTATGGGATGATGATGCATGCAAAGTTCCGCGTGCTTCCTCGAGCCGCTCCTGGAATGTTGTCGCGTAGTGCTCCTCCCTGCTGCCCTCTCCCGGCAATCGGAACTGATTGGTCCACCTGTCGTCACGGTCACCGGGGGTCTTGTTCCGGCGGTTCGGCCGTACCGGAGGTCTCACCATCTGATGACGATGGTGACGAACGTAACCTCTTCCGCGTTCTATCACACTTGAACAAGTCGGCAAATGGCAACAAACGCACACGCGGAACGGATGGTGGAGCAATGATTTGCATAATTGGAGGCGCAACAATCACCTCTCTGGCTCTTCCTTCCCCTTTCCCCCCGTCACCACAACCTGCCAGAAAGTTGTTTAATGTGCGCCCGAAGAGCGCACCAAGCTTGGGCGTGGTGTTCGTGTGGCGTAGGCCACCAAAAGTGGCGGTGAGTGGAATCTCCTCATTATTGTCGCTTAAGCGCGTCGTGTCGCACACCACACGCGTCCCTCACAGGCGGCACCGGCATAATTAGAAACATAAACCGTCGCACGCTCGTCAGCATAAACATCACGGCCTAATGCTCGGGCTGAGTCCACGCCGAAACCGAACGCACGCGATGTAAATCCATTTTTTTCCCCTCTTCTGTGTATTTCTGTGTGTTAGCCTAGCCTACGCTCGTGAGCTAAACGGCACAAGCTTGGGATGGAATGAATGGAATTTTCTTGTGCCGCGTTTCTCCTAAGCGTCCCCCCCGCTGTCGTCGGCAGCGATGGAATGCCTACGGTGACTTGCGGCAGAAAAAGAGCAGGTAGATAGCACTGTGCCTGACCAGGACGTTTTCCTCAACACAACAAACACAAACACACACGCACGGTTACGCTTCCCCTCTCAACCCCCCGTCGTCCATCGGGGGATTAGATAACTTTAATCAAATTCGCTTTCCTCGGTGGTCATTCACACTGCCGGAGCACGTTCGATAAAGATTTCATCATCGTATGGAAAGGGAGAATGCTCAGCGGGTTGCGCTTCCTTCGGCCGGGGAAAAAAAGGAAAGTCTCCTCGTTTGCCGGGCATTCCGCTTCCCCTCCGGTGTGGTTGGAATGCGACGGCCGTCCATGTTTCGGTTGACCCATCAGCAGCAGCAACAACAACAACAAAACCTGTTCTCCTGATGGACCGAAAAACATAATTTGGTGTTGTTGCTTTCGTTGCTGCACCTTTCTCCTGCCGTCCGTAGAAAGCACCCGGTGACGAAAAATTTTACTCTTTCGAAGGGCCACAACATGCAACGTTGTTTTGTGCCGATGTCCCTGTAGCTTGTCCCCTAACAAACCGCCAGCACGATAGAATCTCATCCTTTTGAATTTCAAGAGATACGGGGAGCTTTCGGTTCTAGGGTCGATTCTATTGACTGGAATATTATGTCAATGAACTCTCTGCTTTATCGTGGATGCTCTCTACCGCTGCTGCATCATTATCCTCGAGTGACTGTGAAAGACCACTACCCGATGTCAACTCTGCTGCAAGGTACTTGAGCGATTTCGCAACGGGAGGAATCTGCAATGCAAACAGTTCGTGGTACTGCGCAAAAAAATTGTTCATTACCCTAGCAAAAGATGTTCGAAAGCATCATTGCAAAACACTCGATTGCATACTTTCCGGCGTAAATTAGCCACAAGCAGTACTGCTGCTGAAAAACGGGCATTATTTTTGCAATCTTGTTTACTTTCCAGTGAGACTAGACAATCGTGTCCGTTGGGTATACCAATCAGGAGCTTAAAATAATACACTTAACGTCTTTATCGACACAAAAAAATATAATCGGAATTTGCTGAACCTAAAGCAATGTAGCTGCGGATGCTTCAAGCTCCATAAAGGCGCCAAAGCAGAGCCACACTCTGCCTAAAAGTTATGTTTGTTTACACTGGCAAAACACTTCACCCGAGAGTGGGTCCAGCCAGCCAGCCAGCAGCAGCAGCAGCAGTGCCCGATTGATCGTACGATACGGCCCGGAGCAGATGACCTGCGGGGCGCACTGTTGGAAGAGGGACGTTTGCGCGTTCTTCATGGGTTGGCGCCTTTCAACATCGGGATATATGGAAGTGATGTTTGCCTTTCCCTCCCTCTTTCTATCTCTCTTTCGTGCAGGAGAAAAGGGTCAATATTTGTTCAAGCTCCGGTGAACCGTGTGTCCCTTGACCGCTCAACCCCATCGTAGGGTTTGGGTGTTTTCGGTATGCGTGGACAACATGGGTTTAGGAGATCGTATTCAAGTCCTTCCGCCACGTTAATAACGGGCACTTTATCGGTCTCCGCAAGCGTAGAATGCGCTCGGAGAGAATGCTAATCAAGTTATTGTTCCTAATGAATCATTCATTTTAAGGTTATCATTCTTTAGCAGCGAGCATAATAGCGCTGTTTAACGAACGCATTCGTGTTAAACCCGTCCGTTCAGCACAAACAAATATAATAGAGAGCAGGCCTGTTGTTGCAAAGCATAACCTTCAGCTAGTGTTTAGTAACACAACCGGCTCAAAATTGCCAGACACCGAAGCGCTGAGTTCGACATGGTTTTTTAATATAACTCGTTATGTTTTATTATTTCCAACATAATTAGTTAACCAACACTGTGCTACGTTGTAATTGCCATCGTGCACATAAATCATATTGAACAACAACAATAAAAAAAAACACGTGCATGAGAAAGTTAGCAACCATCAAAAGTGTTGCTTTCTTGATCCATAAATGCGATATCCAACACCCCGCTGGCCATAATTTATTTGGGTCAATCACCGGCGCTCGGCTGGCTGCGCTTTTTACTTTGTGTGGGCAATAATCACCCATTTTTCACCTCGTAAAACGTGAAAACTGCGAGCCACTGTGAAGCGAGCGCCCGGCGACCGGGTATAGAAATTTAAAGTTTGCCTCTTGCCACCTTGCTTACAAAAACAAAAACACCGACACCGGCTGATCTAATTACAATCGGTTTTAATAACGCAGGCGATGGTGGTGGTTCAAAAAAAAAAAACAAGCGTACGCACCACCGATGATCACAAAGTATTCTAGCGTAAAACCTCCCCAAAAACCCGCTCGAATAGGAAAACCTGCAACATTTTCAGCTTCCTACCGATGCCCTCTATGGGCGCGGTAACTTTCGCTCGTTGAAAAGTGACCCCCAAGCGAATTGTGTGCCATGCTGCTCTCCAAAAACCCATCCAGATATAATAAACCACAATTACCCGCCCACCAACCCGCCCGACCGGTCGGGCCACGCCTTAGGCACATACACAATAGGCGGTCGTTTCTAGGCAGAAACACGGTGCCCGGCGACCCACCGTGGAAATTATGCTCCAAATCGTGCAGCCGGAAATTCGATGACTTGGCGCCTAGTGTTTCGCCACGTGGCGACGACGCGCGATTACCACGGAAAATTAATTAGCTTCATCTCCGGCGCTCGTTAGCACCTATTTGCTGCGCCCCGTCCATCCAGCCACTTTCACACTTACTCCCCACCCAAAGGGTATGGAAACCTGCGACTGAAACATCGACAAAAGCCGATGATTGCCCCTTACCCCCTGCCGCAAGCAGAGACATTCTTAATGTGATTGGGGGAAACACTATAGGAATGTAGGGGACAAAGTGAGGTTAGAATCAAAAGAGACCACGTTGTGTAAGCCGATTTTACCGTGGATTAATGATTTTTGACTGGGATTTGCTAAAGCACGTTAAACACTAAGAAACAGTAAGGCATTCCTTTGGAGTTTTAAAATTCCACAAAAAAAGTTGTCTTTAGAAAAACTAACCTCACAAGTTTTCGAGAGCTCGAAAAAGGACCCGAATTTCAAATGAAATAAAAACGTCATCCGTTTTATTCGCGATCGTATCGTAGATATACGAACGTAGTGTGACCACATTCGCTGATACTGTTCGACCTATATTCCTCCCTCTCTGATCTATTCCGCCGCAAACCGCCAGCGCATCATTAGAAACCAAACAAAACCGCACATCCGGAAGGGTGGAGTGAAAAAAAAACCCAACAACTAACAAAACGAAAACCCCGGTAGCGCTAACAATCTACCGTGAAAAAAGAGGAAAATCGAGGGCAAACATAAGCCGCTCAACCGCAACGGAAAGCCTACCCAGCGCTCTTCCCAAACGCTTCCCAGCGATCACCAGGGCGGCCCGCGGGCCCCAAACTCACCGATTTCGCGCTCGTTACGGATCCGATTCGAAGCGAGTGGGGTCTGGGGTGTTAAAATTTTGTGATGCGTCCCTTTTTTCTCACTCACTTTTCAATTCCGCAGCAGCGGTGCAGCGCGGGCACCGAAAAAAGGGAAGTTTGAAAACAAGAAAAACATCAATTTGTGGCTACTTTCCCGGAACGTCTTTCCACCCGCTCTGGTGTGGTGGGCTCGTTGGAAGCAAATAGCAATAGAAAATATAATTATTTCTATTCGCCAAAAGTTCGCTACTGATCTCTCTGCTGCGAGAGCATAAATTAATGCTGAGTTGTGGCGGATACAATCTTACGTTTACTTTCACATGCAATAAGCATGCTTAGAAAAAAAGATTTCCATAAGATAAGCATTTACTCGCCGGAGGAAGCAATCAGTGAACAATTAAAATTGGACTGAGCCAAAAACTATGCATTGGATAAATAATTGCCACTACCGAGTGAAAATTTATTTAGTTATGGTTTCAATTTATAATTAAAATTTTTTGAAAAAAAAACTGACTTAAAAAACAGTACAGGCACATATACCGATACATCAGCAATCGAACAAATCGTCTTCGATGGAACTGTTTAGTAACGTAATTCATGCCGTTCGCTTCTAGCCCATTCTCGGAGCGGCATCCAGCTAGCAAGTGCGCAATTTATGTGTTCGTCAACGTGACAGAACTACCGAAGCGAAAATGCATCCAATAAAAACAAACACTGCACCGATTCGCGCGTCTTCCGCACCCGAGCGCGCGCGCCCCAGAGATCGAACGAGCCCGGAAAAGAGCCATCAAACGTCGGGTAATGGTTACACCAGCGGCCCGGCTGCATACACCATCATCAGCGTCTCATCAAATGCATTTCGAAATATGCATAGACAAACCGCGCACTCCTCTCCTCACCCGGTCGCACTAGTATGTGCACGCCGTGACGCACCATCGACGGTTTGCGGTGATGACTGTTTAAGTAAACATTTTAATAAGATTACTGCATTCTTTACGGCATGCCGGGCAACGTTGGACAACCTAACCTTCTAGCTACTTCTCAGCCTGCCTTTGTCTTAACCAGTGGCTAAAGCAATTTGATGAATTATTGTAAACGCTCTTGTCGTATGTGTGTTCCGTGATCGTTGATCGTTGTTTTCTAGCTCTCTACCATAACCGCAAACGTCGCTGTAGATGCTCAGGAGCGCACGACGCATTACTAGAGGCCGCATTGCCTTCCGTATCACTTCTTCCTTGCGCATACGAACACAGTCGAACAAACCTGTAAGGTACTTTTTGATTATTACCCTTCATTCTCTATAAGTTAGCGTTGCACGTTTCACATCACTCGGTGTGTATCTCGCCGCGAATGATCGTTTGCAATGACGAACAAATTCCTTCCCGAAGCGGGAGGTGCAGTATCGGTTGATCTAGAAATTTTGTTTAAGGTTAGCATCGATCGCCCGGTGAGTTTTGCACTGCGATAAAAAAAAATACTTGTGCAAAACCGCAACTAGTCGTTGAAAACAAACATCAGAAGCATCATTAAGAGTGAAAAAGCAAATCGACCGGAAAATGGTAGTAAAATGATATTTGCTTTCAATGATCATTTGTGGTTTGTCTTTCCTAAAGGTCGTAAACGACCCAAAGAAGCTAGTAGCTTCCATCGTCAATAAAATTATCTACCGTCCATAATGTAAAAAGAAAACTTACTCACACTTTGAGCCACTCCACTATTGTATACACACAAATCGCAGTCAATCATTGTTTCTATCGAATCAGCAATTAGTGCCCGAGCTGCCCTCCCAACACGGGGTGGGACAATCAAACAATATCGCGATCAATATGCAACCAGTCGCGCACCGGATGGGGGAGACGCATCGTGATCGAACATTCCGAAGCCAAAACGAGAGGAGGTAATAAACATTCCACCGGGAGCGTGCTCCGTTATCGAGTCGATCTTGACGTGGTTTCCACATTCTTGGAGGAATTATTATGCCGTTGCAGCAAAAAAAAAAACGGTTCGAACGCTAAACAATAATATCTTCATTTCGTAAAACAGGGGTAAATGGGAAAAACGATCGACGGGAAGCTGTGAGGGGTCTGGCTTTTGAAATCATCGGAAAAATATGCTTAAAAACATTTGGATTTAAAAATCGTTTCAAAGCACAATAAGCTACTCTACTCTCAATATTCTATCCATGCAAAATTGTTTGTCTCCACAAGTTTCAGACACCTTCATCGTCCACACACAAAGTGCGCTCGGGTAGGAATGTCACCACCACTTTCAGTTTTCTACCACCCCAGCCAATGAATGTCTCCTTTGGACGCGTGCAAACTGCTCGCAATTGCTAATCCCTATTAAATTACCCACCGACGGCAAACACTAGTCCTTGAGGGGGAACCACATCCCTTCCCCGCCTGTCCATCCATCGCAAATCGCGCATTGCACAAGTGTGGAACGTTCTTCTAACGAACGTAGCAAAGTTCTAGCGTTCCGCTGGTTGTGTGTAACAAAACGGCATCACTGCAGTTCCGCAGCCATCAAAGTGAGTGATGTGCGACTACTGACACAAAACCTGTGTTTCAGCGAGTGTACGTGGATGCACTCTACCAGCCGAGAACGGTCAACGCGCAACAAGGCAACTTCCGCAAACGCCGGCTGTTGGTGCGCCTTTCGCAAAAAGGCAAACAGCAGCAGCGACAACAACAACGAAAAAAAAACTAACTCCATTCCAAGTGAATGGCAGGCAGTTGAATCACATTGCGCCACTCGAGCATACATCACCACCACCCGCGCTGGCGTGGAACTGCACGGCTCCTAACGTTGAGGCGGGCGGGTACCGCGCCTTTTGTCATCCCGCTATCGTATGTAAATTAATTGCATAAGCGTGCGGCAAATCGCATATTTTACTCCGCTACCGGCTACCGGGCGCGACTCCACCTCGTACGTCTCTGGCTCGCACGAAAACTATCACTAGCGTTGTGAAAACATTCGCACAGAGCGACCAGCCGCCACTAACCACCGTTCGTCCAGACAGTTCGTCGCTTGTCGCGCAACAAGTCTATTGTTTGAGGGCGCAAAAATTCACCTGTGAACGCTTGGGCGTATGTAGCGCGTTCCATTCCCAACACCTGTGAAAGTGTGCGTTTGATTTTTTTCTCGTCATTTTCATTTCCCTTCTCTGATTTGCTAACTCATCGCCGAAAAGACATAAAATGTGTACAAATGTGGAGGATTTTAAAATAAAAATTATTCTCCCTGTGTCGGCGCCGTCTAGGCCCTACCATTCTTTACCCATCTTGCCCATCGAACAGACATCTATTTCCAACCACACGAAATGGCACATTCGTTTCGACCATTTCCCGCCTGCAACACCGATTGTTTTATCCGTTTTACTGTGCGTTTCCGGTGTCGCGGATAGCGTTGTGTGTCTATTTTTGACTAATTGTCATCAACTTCCGGTGCGATTGTCAGCGTCCGGGTGTTGCCTGGCCCCCCCTCCGTTGAGGGAGAGAGAGAAAAAGCGCACGTGTGCTATCTAACAAAAGTGCGCAAACGTCGTGCGCCCGCTGACAGGTTTAGATGCGCGGATAACCTGTTGCACATCTGCTGCAGCAAAACAGACCCTAAACCCATCCACTATTCGGTAAAAAAACAGCCGTTACCCGTTGGTGAGCCGTTAGGGAGGCGCGTTCGTAATCGCTTCCGTTTCGCGGCTGTCTCCGTTTTGCCCTCTCAACCACCTCGTCTGCGGTGATTTACGTTACCCAGTTGGGCCCGAATTTCCGCCCGCCCTCGGTGGTGAGGCGTAAACTTTGCCCATCGGCAGGCCCCGCGGGAAGAAACACATACACGCTAATCATTATCGGGGATTAGGTTAGTAAACGGTCTAAACTTAGCTGCTTTGATGTACTTATCTTCACTTTCCCGAGCTTCAAATACGCCACACGTGTGAACGCACTGAACGTTTCTAAAGTAAAAAGTGAGCTTAAAGCGCAGATTAAAAGAATGTAACGAGCGTTCGCCCATTTAAAATTTTGCTGCGGTGCGGTTGTGGTGGTCGTGGCCCCGATTGCGAATCGGTTCCTTTCGCTCCTAACGAATCGACGGGTTATCTAGGTTTAACTCGCAACGCTTACCTGTAACGAGAAAAAATGACAACAATACGATCAATAAAGGAAGATGTGTGCCGAATGTAGATGTAATTAATTAGACGCAAAACAGGGTCTTGTAAATACAACGGAAGCATTATACTTTAGTCCAACGAATTGGGACGATCTTACCGAAAATAAAACTACTATAAAAAAGACATAAATCAAATATAAATTGTACGGAGCGAAAACTTCCGTACATATTTGTTTATTTAATTTAAAAAAAAACAATACCAAACCACCTTTTTTCAGGTCATGATCGTAAAAGTCGAATGATGTTTCATGTTGCAACCGAGCAAACAACACCACCTTCAGGTCATATTTTACACATCCATCCAGCGGGAAAGAAAGTGTCGGCACGGAATCGATTGACGACATGGTGACTATATTTGTGTTTTTTTTTCTTTTTCGTTATGTTCAACATTTCATGCCCCGCGGCGTGATGGTGCTCGTTCCAAGCATTTTTCCCGTTTTTTTTTTCTTTTGGTCACCAATTATGCCGAGCTGGTAAGATTCCTGTCGCTTCCCCAATCTACAAAAGTCGATACATAAAAAACAAACAACAAAAACCACATACCACACACCACTTCATGTGGAAAATACCATGTAAACGATGTTGGTTATGTTTCATGTATTGGTATGTACGCGTATGATGCACCAATAATGAAGGTTCAATATTTGCCTAAGCTGTGAACTTCCCGAGAAACGTGCGAGTACATATACGTATGAAGCATGAGACATTAGGCCGCCCCAAACCATTCGAATTCAATCGTTTGCTCTGTTATGTATCCCCATCAAACATTCCTAATCAAATATGTCCCTCTCCTTCAGCGTTCCCGGGGTCGTGTTAATGGATCACACTGCCTTCGGAACCGTGCACACTTCACCCTAGCGATATCACCACGAGACCATCATTAATCTTTCAATTAATAAAACATTAGGTAATTGATAGGAGCAGAGGGGGAGTGAGTGTGAGTGCGTGCGAGCGCGCTACAAAGATATTTCAACTCGCCAACAATATACGGTCGGAAGATTATGATACGCGCGCTCCGAACTCCGAAGCTCATCGTGGAGGAACGTCGACGATGATGGAGTGCATTGTTTGCTGGAAAGGCGCCATCGGCAGCAAGCTTCCACGCCAAAAGAAACCGACCGCGGTTCGAACGTCGCGCGGATCAGAATGTTAAGTGATCGCTATTTTCGGGGTCGTATCATTTGACGCGGGTTAAAGGGAAGCTTACGCGTCCGGCCCGTCGAACGAACCGTGGGAATGCAACGGGTTAGCGAACGTGACGTTCGACGCAGCATCCTCTCAGTGCTGAAGTGAAAATGTGTATGTTTTTTTTTTTTTTTATCGGATGATGGGCAGTGCTGTTGCTGCAGCAACCGCAACAAACACACACGTGGTGAAAAGTTGAAAAGGAAAAAAAAAGGGCGGCAAGAAAACGAAAGCCGCGGGGAGCTGCCAAATTGATGTTGACAGGAGAAAGCTGAAATAAACACAACAGGCCGCACAATGGTCGGCTCGACGCTTCGCCGGAGCACATGTCCGAAAGCGCATAAAAGGCCGTGGCCGCATCGACAACAGTTGGCTCCTCCCGAAAAGCGATGATTTGCAATTTGCAGGCGAAAATGACAGCAATTAGTGGCGGGCGGAGAAGCGCCCGGTGCGCCGCAACATAAGGAAAAATAGGGTTATGGGGGCTGCCGAACAAACAGGGCTGCTGGTGGCGTGTTCAACTTTCTCGACCGTGTCGTGAAGATTTGTTTTTCATTCGCAAATTTCCGCGTTTCCGCGAGATTGATGGTTATGCCCACCCGGGTCACTCGGTGTTTACGTTGTTAGATTAGATGATTTATCTGTTTTTCTACCATTTTCGCACCCCCACTAGGGGAAGAAACAAATTAAGGTTAATACAAGCGTGTTCGTCTCAAACTGAAGGAAAGAAACAGTAGAATATAAGAAATTTGCAAAAAAGTGGCTATTTTACAAATTTATAAAGCTAGGCTGCTATGGAAGACGTTAAAATATATCTTTAATGTCAGTAAGCTAGGATCAATAGACCATTTCGTAACAAACCGCACAAGTCATACGAAGAAGCCCGGTTGCACAATAAATTGCCATTGGCTGCCACTCGGTTGCGCTGGAATATAATTACACCGACCGACCAGCTTGCACAAGATTGTTCCACAACGATGTCCTTCAAAAGCCACATTTTGCCGCCGTCCTGCTGTCTGGTGTGATCGGAACCTTCTTCGGGGCGCACAAAGCATGGCAGGATGCTGCACTAATGAATTATTAAGCAGCTTATCCCCACCATCTTTCTGGTCACCGCGCTGAACCGAATCGGTGGTCAAGAACGGCCCACGCCGCATAATATGGCAATGCGTTCCGATTCCACAATCCAAGAGGATTCCTTCCCTTTCGCCATAGATCGCCCAATCGCATCGCAGCCAGCCGCAAAAAGAATGCAGTTGATTGTCCGTTTGCGTAGGTTTATAGGATCGTTCCATCAGCCAACCGTCGACGCAAGTCGTATCCAACTGCCCTCCACAATGATTCATTAACACGCACCAGTTTGAAAATGTGCACGTACGCACTCAGAACTGCACACGAAGCACGGAGGAAGACGTTTAAATTAAACAGACTCCCCTTTAGCATGGAGGGGCAACGGAAGCTCTGCTTTTCCGCATCGAGTGTGCCATACAGCTGCTGCAGCAGCCGATGATCATCGAACTCGGTCACACGTGAAGTTTATGGGCGTGAAGATCATGTCGAAGGAAACCGTACCGCACCAGTCCTCGTTTCCGGTCGCCTAGGGTACTCCAACCGCCACCAAACGCCTGAACTATTGAGAGCTGATAGGGGCTGCAGTTGAAGTTATGAATGAATTTCTTTCAACTCGGAACACGCACGCCCGAACAACTTCACACCCAAGTGCAAGTGGAAGCCGCGGCTCTCTTGAGATTCATTCAGTTTGTCACGTAGTTCCCAGACACTTGACGAGGACGGGGAGGGGAAGTCCCGGTCGGAAAACGTATGTTTTCCAACGCATGTGGAATGCACTTCCTTCAGTGCGGAGAGTTTATCCACAATACAACGTTATTGCGTTTAGAACACTACAAATATACCCCTTTAAAAACCAATGTAAAAGGAGTTGGTAGAATCTAGAACAAGATCAATCCATCCGTCAAAGAATTTGATCTTTCATAAATCCATGAATCTGTGTTGAAGTTCGAAAACCTTAGACAACTCTCAATAAACCATTATTGTCTATCTTATTTACTTGCATCCTGGCAGTATTAGATGATCCTTGTCTAGAGGCCATTTTCAGACATACTTTAAAATACTTCAGAAAACATTCATAAAGTCTATCAAACCCGCTTGTTGCTTAAGCAGCGTTGCGATGTTTGAAAATTGGGCATGAACTGGAGAGCGGAAAAGAAAGAAAGATCCCAATCGCGAGCAATACTATTATTGAATCATCATCGAGCAGCTTCTATTAATTGCAATGTAATTAACTGGCCAAGCGATGTCTGTCTGTCCACTTCTATGTCCATTCAACATTTTATGAGCAATTGGACATCCGCGATGCCAATCGAAGCGGCTATTGGATACTAATTTGCACATAAACACTGCAGCGTACTTCTTCATTAATTTAACGATTGCACGCACAACATTTCATCCCCGAAGCGTTCCAAATCCAAACAGCGTCCAGTGTAAACAGTTCACGCGCCGCGTTCTGCAAACTATACAGCGGGAAATAGTTTATTCCAACCAGCCAGCAGCGAAGCGAACAGTCAAAAAAAAACCTAAAGAGCGCCCGCAGGCGTCGAAAGTCTCGCGTTGCTTTGCTGCACTCAACGGGCGATGTTCGGACGGACGACAATGGCGTTGCGGGGAGAACCTAGACACGGGCTAGGGACCGCCCCGGCTATAATGCTGCACCCCTGACGGATATATGCATAAACAAACATTTTCAATGCTTCATCGCCGGCGACCAGCACCAGTTTTGATACATGCAAACCTTTTGTAGTTACATCCAACAGCACCCGGGGCCCGTCCTCGCGCCATCGTACATCTTACTCACGGCGAACGACTACGCAACAAGGGAGTGCGCGCTCGCCCATTAAGGCCCTTTCCGATGATGATTTGACGCACGATAACCTTCCCGGTGTGGCCGTAGGAAAGAAGCTGCGATAGTTTACGTTTGATGCCCTTCGATGCGGCACTGAACGTCGTCGGTACACAGCCAACCGCCAAGATCGCTCTAGGTGCCAAGCGGTTCCACATTGGACGACGTCGAAGACTTGGACTTCTCCTGCTCCGTAAGATATCTAGCAGCGGACGGGACGGGTTTATTAAACATAGCTTACCGGCGTAAATATTTACACAATGCAGGACCGACCACGGCAGTTCAAACATTCGGCACTCACAATTCACCTTCACGAGACGTTGGACATGGGAGATGTCCAAGAACTCAAGGCTGGGAGGTAGCGCTTTTATTGTACTACTCCTACTTGGACTTTCTTCCTTCCAAGAGAGTACAGAGATTAGTCCAACCAAGCAACAAATCGTTACATGGGTTGGCCTGAGTTGCTACAGATAAGCTTACGCACCAGGACAGTAAGTTGTTCCGGGGTACTCCAAATGGCAATCTATGGTCAACGGATGCGAACAAATTTTCGTACGCTAATCTCAGCATTTTTTCCCGAAAAAACAAAGGGCGAACTTGCCGAGATATTGATATTAGTTTGCCTTCCCAAAAAATCAAGATACAGGCCCTTTCCGAGCGAGACTTCCACCACACGCGTACCGAGCTGGAAGTCTAACCCAAAATCTAATCAGGATGCCCGATCGATCACGCGTAGCACACCAACGTCCGCTGTTACCCTTCCGCTATGTGTGGGGAGCGAAAATACAACCATGGGTGTTTTTTTTTTGGCATACCACCGACTCCGGGATGCGAGATCACGAAAGGCAATTTCCGCACGGCAGTAGATTGATACATCCTGTGGATACTTGTACACACAAACACAGACACACCAACGTATTGCCCCGGACTTGTTCTCACTTTCGTTTGCACCCTTTCCGCACGCTTGTCCTCAAGCCTCCCGATGCCAGATCACGGCTGGTGGGCTAAAAGTGAGAGCACTGACGTGTGCGTCGCCGGCGCCATGGTGGGCAGGGAAAATTCAATTTCCTCGATATGCACACCGCGTACCTCATACCGTCGACACCGTCGTCCTGCGTCTAATACTACCCTTATTAGATTGGAGTATGTTTCGGCTTTCGCCGGCACAAGATAACCAACTGAACGCACTACGCACTCCGAACGACTTGGATATTGGATTATTTGTCGCGCAATCCAAATGTTATACTACCAACAAGATAGAAAGGAAGCTTTTATATCAAATTGACCTTCCTCCATAGCATAAGCATGAAATGAATGTTCAAGCCGAAAACGTTGGCGTTTGGAAATTCCCTCCAAAGGGTGTTCGTCGTTTTAAACGGAACGGTTACTAATTTCGCCCCGGGCAAAACCACCTAATTGCTGTTGCGAATCGCTTCGCTCTGCATGCGCTCCCAAACGAGAGGTGCTGCAACGGGAGCTACCAAACACCGGACAGGTTAACGAGAAAATCATGCTCCAATGGGTGACGACGGCCGCAGTTCAACCGGGAACCGATCAATTCTTCGCGCTGATTTTTTGGAGCACAAATAACGCAAATCATCCGGCATGGAGGAGGTAAAAAAAACTCTCATTAACCTACTGCCTGGACGTGACCGACAGGTGGAAAATTGTAATTCCCAAGGTGCTGCAAAAGAAAGGCGATACCGAACGTTACGGGGAATGCCACTACGAATCAAGGTAAATTTATGAACTGTAAACATTTAGACATTTTTTAGTTTTTGAGGATAATGAATATGTGAAAATTCATAACTCTTTGACGATTCATAATGTGGATGGTTAATGATTTTTTAAAAATCCAAATCTTCATATAAATGCATATTTTGAAGATTCATTAAATAATTACCGATTGTATTTCCGTTAAGTTTTATTTGCATAAGCTAATAGACATAATAATAAAAAAAAATTATAAAACATTTCCATCATAGCTGGGTTTCTCAGCGGTAGCCTTTCGAAACGTCCATCGAACGTAATGGTGCATATCGCCCCAAAACACCAAACCCCTGTCCGCCGGCCAGAAAAACAATCAACCCCATTGCATTTACCATTCGACTCACGCGTCAGCACACCATACAAATCCATCGGCAAATTTTGGCCAGTTCATCAGCATACAACAGCACCGTTTGGCACTCCAAAGCGCGCTCGGCTATGCTACCGCGCACCGCCAATCACGTAAACGTCTTAATCCACAAGCTCTCCTCCCACCCTTTATGGTGCGATAATTATGGGTAATTACATTTTCGGACAAAACCCTAAAAGCATTCGGCCGTCCGTCGTCACCAAAAACTGCATAACCATTAGCTCCACATGTAGCCGGAGGAGAAGGAGGAGCATGAGGAGAAGGGGGGTGCCCTATCATTTACCGTTCGCGCTGGCAAAGTGGTGTGCCGGGAGGAAGTGTGTCCCGCGGCCCGATGGACGGACGCATTTCTTCGCCAAACGTGTGGTGGAGTTGAAGCGGAGAGGCACGTGACCCGTGATCGTTCGAAAATTCACCGGTACACAGCGTTACTACACACCCAAAACCAAACGCAACGCACATTCCAACCAGCGCTCGTCTTGTCGAATTTCCCAAACGTTTGTCGAAGCACGCCTCCCACTCTCCCCCTCCCTCAACGTCAGTTAACATTTTAGAAACTCATCCAACACGCGTACACCTAGCCCCGTGGTACGTGGAATTATGAGACCGAAACCGAAATTCAATGTTTATCACAGTTTATCCCTCTCACGGGCTTACCACCATCGGTCCAACCGTCGCAATATCAACACAATGATCCGATGGCAATCGAACACGCGGCTCCACTACAACTTTCCCCCCAATTATTTCACCACCAGCGTAATCTTTCCAGCGCGCTCCGGGTACGAAGATGATCGGCGAACGTTTTTTGCTCGAACCGCCAGTGCATCGCGCGCATACACCACCCTTATACATTTCTGGCACGGGGTAGCTTTTTGCCCCGCTTATCAAACACTAGGATTTTGCTGACGCACTTTCCAACCATGCACATGCGATAGGAATGATCCAGCCGCGCAGGACGGAACCATCTCTTCCTCCGTTCGCAACATAATCTACGCGTATCCGTGATCTTGAAAACCTGCTCCACAGCGGCCGTCATCCTGCCTGGAGGAACGGTGCGCACACATCATGTA
Source organism: Anopheles farauti No. 4 (assembly GCA_000956215.1). Taxonomy (NCBI): domain Eukaryota; kingdom Metazoa; phylum Arthropoda; class Insecta; order Diptera; family Culicidae; genus Anopheles; species Anopheles farauti No. 4. Next base: position 15,645 of record JXWZ01006652.1, on the reverse strand, counting down.
CACTTTCGCAGTTTTGATTGGTATCGATGTTCTAAAAATAGCCATTAGCGAACCACTCGGCACGCGGATGCCCCAATTGCTCAAAGTTATTCTGGCCAGATTAATTACCAACAAGAAGTTGCCGCTCCGCTGCTCCGCTAGTGAGTAATAATAACAAACGCATTTGATTTGTAACCATTTGTTTAGTTCAATGGTTACCAAATATACCGTGAACAGTCGTTGCAAAGCACGTACGGAATTTTTGTCGAATTTCTAGAATTTTCACTCGGTACTGGCAACACTGTTGTGCACCATCCATGTCTGAGCCGATAAGCGATTTAATAGTACGGAAATTGAGTGTTTTTCATTGCAATGCGCATACTTAGAACTATGTATAAAAATAGCGCCCGAAAGTATGCTACTTGCTTTCCACCCAACACCTTACTAATGTTTTAGTAAGTGCTAATGATCCAAATTTCGCTGTAATGATATAAGGACCATCCCTTGATGGGTTCATTAATCATGTAAAAATACAAATACATTAATCATGTAAAATGCAAAAATACTCCTCATTCACACCCAAAACGTCTGCTCAAATTATCAAAAGCACGTATCGCAAACGGCGGCTAGCTGTTCGCTTTGGAAATCCGTATAGCAACGCACCCAAAAAGAATCACATATGGTTTTCGTATTTTGCCGCTCTCTGTCGCTCTTTCTTCCCTCTATGCCACGGATGCATGCAAAAAACAATCAAAATAGACGATGTTAAGCACGCACTTGCCAGAGGAGCAAATATTAACAAACAAAAAAAAAACTAGCACCACTAGCGTGCGAGAAGAGAGCAACTCTAACAAACATTTTATCACGCATAAACATAATTTGTTTTCGCTGCTTCTTAAAACAAACCAAAGCTTAGTGGGTGGGTAAATATTTACCCCGCAACAACGATCAAATAATGTAGCGTGTGCCCCTCCGCGTGTATGTCAGCTGTTGCTTGGAGTATAGGGTATAAGTAACGCCCATATCTTGATGTAGTCCGTGCGGATTTTGGAACTATTTCTTGTACAGTAAACTTATAGTTGTTACTGAATCTACTCCAACTTACAAATTGTGGTTCAAAGTTCGTCTCTAACAGTCAGGGAAAACCGGAGCAAAATTAAGCACACGTGCACTTACCTAAAACGAGAAAGAAAGAAAAGAAATATTAAAATATGAAATGAAAGATAATCCCCCATAAACATTTATCAATGAAGACCAATAATGGCCCACTATGTACGCTTTCTTGCAATGCCTTCCGTTAAAAGAACGTGTAATTGGACCAGACAGGGCGATTACTCATGCTCATGTGCAACAATTTCCAGCGTACGCGAGCTACACCAGCTGCGTTTGCTAAATCGCACGCCACTGGGGCGAACGAGCAGCGTCTGGGTGGTGTGCACATGCCCCACAGCCACCCCGTTCCCACTTGCCCGCTGTGCCAAATCCCGAACGTTCGATATCTGCGCGAAGAAGTCGCCTTTCAAGAGTAGCCACTGGACGGCACCCGACTGAAGATGATCTCGGCTACTGTTGTTAGTAGTTCGCTTTTCTCTCCCCTCAGCGACCGGATGTACGGGACGCGGCATTACAAAAAAAAAAAAAAAGAAGGTGGCAAAGATACGATACAAACTGTTCGCATTCCCATTCCCGCCCTAACCTTGGAGTTTAATTTCTTGCTTTGCTATGAAAAAAAAACCCTCCGGCGAGCGCTCTATCAAACTTGCGCCCGTAGCAACAGCAGCCTGCAGATGAAACCGGGAAGCGATCGGGGCTATTTTTAAAAATAATTTTCCAAACCCAAGCGCATATTACTTACACCGCACGCATAATGTGCCACAAGCCATGGGCAGCACATCCTCGCACCTCCTGAGTACTCTCTCACTCTCTCTCTCTCTTCCCCTCCGAGAACAGTACTTACCCACGCACCCTTCACCGCCCCGAACAGACGCACTAGAGACGGAAAGGGTTTTTTGGAATGCGTGCGTGCACTTCACCTCCTTCAGCAGCTCCCAGAACCCTCCCTTCTCCTCAGCGCGCACAGCGAAACGGTTGATGTGAAACGCCAATGATTGATATGACCATGTGCATCATTCTTCCCGGGCATATCCTCATCTCCCGTCGGTACGAAAGTTAGCAAAACTTCCCCCTTCGAACCGAACCGTCTCTAAATGACCTCCCTTTATTCTGCCGCTGGAGGTAGGAAACCACTTGATCGACGCGGAAGGCAGAGCACTTGAGCTGCCACGCTCGAGCCAAGGTCCTGCAGCACAACGGCTGGCCCTGACGTGTCGTGTGGTGTCATGGTGCGAGAGATACGGGCGAAGATGAGCCATCCCACCATCTCGCGAGCGCCCTTAAGTGCGGTGGAGTTGAGAAAATCTACACTTCTGCAACTCGATCATCGCACAACTCGCTCGTTCCGGTGCGGGCAAAGCGGCCGAAGAAAGCTAGAACGTTACTCAGCGCGGTGCTCAGTAAATCAGCTCTGAAGTGGTCGTACATCAAGATAAGCAAGAGTCGGTGGCATACCCACCGCGGCTCACGGCTCATTATGATAGTTTCCCGCGTCCCGAGTTGCTTCATAATGTGTTTCGAGACATCGTGATGGGATGTAAACTAGAGGAAGAACACATATCGCGGCATAAATCGATTGGGAAATGCTCAATCCTACGACAAGTGCGCCCTTGTTGCCGTTTCAACAACATCGTCTCCCTAACACATCCTGGCTGCTGTAATAAACGTACCCAATTTTCAACATCTGTTCATCATACGTCTCGTGACTTGTACACCCGCACTGGAGCCTCTCCCACTTCCTCTCACAACACTATCCTCCACTAGGATTGGCGAACTTCCCCCCTGGAGGAGGTAAATGCCCTTCGGTACAGACGACCGTAACTCCAGCGGGAAGCATACGCGCATAGATCAACGTCGTCTAGCAGTTCCGAAAATAAACATACGACGCTACACGCTGCCAAAGGATCGTAGACTTTCGGGACGGCTAGTGTACTTGACTGTATTTTATGATCCCATTATAATTATACGCACATCCCACCAAGAAATCGGAACCGAGTAAAAGAGAGGGAGATGCAAACGCTAAAGGGAGAAGCGGTTATTAAACGCTGTTATCATAATTTTAGACTATGCTCTCATCGCTTGATAAAAGCAGCAACCGGTGCTTGACCTCTTCGAACTATTCCTTACAGTCCACTGTAAAAATTCTGCACGACCCATCTGACCATCGCGAAAAATCACACAACGGTGTCATATTTTGAGGTTATATTAATTTCTTATAAAACATCCCGCAACATACTGGAACAAAAAAAACTAACCATCGGTTCCGCCGCTACAAGAGGTTCCCCGGGGAGAGTTTATATTCCTTACATTGCGCCATGCCTTATCAACTAGTCCGATCATTGGTAGTCCGAGTCGTTCTACGAATGTCGTGCACCCGAGCGCCCTGAAGCCATGCTGCTTCGCTCCCTGCGTTCGGCTCCCATCGCGTTACTTTATGCTTAATTAACGCCAACTTAACCCCTCTACACCGCAACAACCAAGATGACGACAACGGACGACGACGACCACGACGGACCGCAGAGCATGGAAAATTGCTATGACTAATTAATCAAAAATCTCACCTCCAACCTACGCGCGCTTCCAAGACCACACCAACATCCCCTGCGCTATCACGCTCCACCACTCCCTGAACTCGATCATCGCTTTTGGAAAACGGAACTTCCACCAACTCTTTCCCTCGCTTTCGGCAAGAGCTTGTGGAGTCAATGTTTGAAATGACCACCGCGGCAACGAAGCAACACACAGTAAACAAATTATTCCCGTGGCCAATCTTAACGAACTAAACAAAACGTCTGGTCCATCATCATCATCATCAACATCTTCTTCTTCGTCACGGTTAGACACAGCGATGACCCCGCCCCGGCTGGAACTTTAAGTTCTTCTATGTCTTTATAGCCACAACCGAAACCGACCTCAGTTTTGCGCTCCATACAAAAAAGATGGTTTCTTGTTCGTTTTTTTTTTTTTAATCGTAGGCGATCCAATTAGCTTGCGACTAATTTCTTCAAATAGTGCGGTGCGGCGCTAGGGCGAACCGGAGCAACCATTGCAAAAACAAAAAATCATTCCAACCCGCCACAGAGACATTCTCAAGCAGATAACCTCACTTCCAGCGAAGGATGGGCGCTCTTGAGCAGGCAATCCAACATTCCAGCAGCATGGGTCACACGCAGAGGCTATCGCATAAACGGTTATCTCCGATACAAAACTCGGTCTATAGTTACTCTGGGTAAGGTCATCGCTTTGGGTGTGCGGCACACCGTGCACCCAGCAGAGAACGACACCCCAGAAGTATGGGCGGCTCTTCACGACTTCAAGACAGTGGCTGACAGAGGCCAGGAGCAGGGAATGGCTGCGGTGTGCAGCCATCTCCTTCGTCCATCTCTTCCGTCTTGGTCCCGCAGGCGTGGGGAGCGGTCGATGCGAGGGTCAAGATAGGAATGCAGCCGACGAGCGTACATTTATTTATATTACTGCAATCAGTAATGAAGCCTGCCGTGGACGATTATTTACATGTATGACCGCGGGGCTTGCCGGTGTCTGGAGCGCCATCGCCGTCTGGCGCGGATGCATCCTATTAAATGGCCCGGATAGTGGGCGCAACGCATAAAGAATGTCCGCACCAGGTTCCAGTCATATCCAGCACGGGCGGGAGGTTCACCACGTGCCCTCCGGGGAATGTTTGCGCCCTCAGCGAGATGAAGCAATTAACGTCGATATGAAGGCATGAACATTCTCGACCTTGATGTTGGATGCAATTTAAAATGGTTCGAGTGATTTGGTGCGCGATAAGAATCTTCCAGCCCGGCAGAGTTCCGACGGGGTGCACCAAATTGATTTGACACGGCCCATGAACAAGCACCTAGGAATTTGTCCCATATTAACTTGCGGCGAATGTTAACGCGGTAGAACAATCTTGGAATCAGCCAAACTGAATGTTAATTATATCGTGAAAAATGTCTCATACTAGATTCGTTTGAAAATAAGATCATCATTCACGCAGGGAGATCATTATTTATTTCCAAGGAAGTGATTCTGAGTCGTCCGTACTAGACATAGAAAATCGGATCAATAACTTCGAAATCCGAGTAAACATAATGAAACATTTTCCGTGAAGCAGTCAAAGGAGTACGGGAGTCATAACAAACTGACTGATCTCCCCCCGACAAACCAGTTCGACAGACCCGGCTGGGCATTAAAACAAACGAGTTGAAACAACAACTGATACGGGATGGATGAGTCAGACACTATTTTTGCCGATGCTTCCTTTCATGCGCATGGATCGCGCCGGGGTGCTGCTTCGGTGGACAGACCCGCAGCGACTTTTGCGAACGCTTCGTTTCCTTTTTTTTTTCTTGCTACCTCCGATGCATTTCTATTGCGCGTTTGTCTTTCTTTCAACGTAGAGCGACCTTTCAGCAGCAGTGGTAGCGCTGGGACCACATACTAACAGATAATCCCGCGAGAGAGCACGTCCAACCGGGGCTTGCAGAACGAAAACGAAACCTCGAGAACCACTCCCGCTGCTAGCGCTGGATGTGGATGAGCTAATCCACACAAAAAAAAACATACACGCGGCGCATATTCAAATGATGCAACTGGGCAATAAATTAATGCTGTGATAAGCGACCTCCCAGCGGTGGGGCTTTAAGGCGTGTGTGGACAGAATGATGGAGCGATAGAATAGGCGCGTTCAGAGCTTGGTGGAAGACAAAAAAAACATCTTATAAAAAAGACAATCTGAAGTACAAACGTTGGTCCGGAAACGTTCGTACTTTTTCACGCTCCACTGTCATTCGGCCTGCTCCACAATAATCACAAGCAATGGCTGCAACAAAACGAACCGGCAACAAGCTTTGATAAGCGAAAAGTGTATAATCCAAATCCGGAAATGACAAGAAGTAATGCGGCCATCGCTTGTACCGTGCGCGCAGAGGGTTGAAAGAAAGCAAAAAAAAACATTGAAATAAGATAATGTTGAAAAAAAAAAAGTGAGCCGAGCAAAAACTCCGACTCTCGGCAATTTGTCGGCATTTTCGAGCGGCGGCGATGGCCGCCTCCCGGGACTTTCTACTTTTCCTCCACCCTTACACACGGCCCGAAAGAGAGTGTGTTGGCAAATGCATGGGCATGTTTTTCCACTCGAATAATCTTGTATCTGTGTTTGCAGTCGTGCTCCTCGCGCTCGGACCGCAAGCAGACAGACGAGATGGTAAAAATGTTGGATCGCGGCGAATATGATAGCAATAATATCGAAAGCCTTTCGCGGGACGACGATGATGATGATGGTTGCTCTCTATTGCGCAGCGCACCAACAATTGCACTGGCCGATTTTCTTGCCCGCAAAAAACGCGATCACCACCGATCGCCAGAGATAAACCCAGCGGTGGCGCATTTTTAGCCGTCGGGTACGTTCCATTATGCCCGCTGGAAACTTGTGGCTTAAGCAAAAAATAATCACAACCCCTCGGCAAACACCATCCGTCAATTCGCCCGTAAACACAGACTTGCTGGAGCCCTGCCATCGAAAAACGCGCCACACCTGCTAGACCCTGAAACGAAAGCACAAGTTAACACGAGTTCGTTCCGGTGAGTGCCAGCAACAATTTCGGCTCCTCCACGTCCATTGTCGCGAGATGAGCAAGAAGTGAGCGGAAGGAAAAGGCACGGCAAAATTGGCACCACTTTGGAGATGGCAATTTTCTCGCAGTTCACACCGTGAAACTGTCAATTAGGCCCTAAGAGGGGGGGGAGCAATCGCGAAGCAGAAGCACCATCGGAAAGCCCGTTTCGCTTGTTCCATTATCGAAAATGATTTACCCGCTGACGATTTGCCGCCGACAAGCGCGTCCGATGAAAGACGTATCACCAACGGGGAGGCGCGTTGGATCACATTTTTGTGATGCACGTTTTATGCGCTGGCATAAATCTGTCACGTTGGCATCATCGTTTCCCGGTGAACCATTTCCGGCAAGCAGCAACACATCAACTGCATTGCACGCAGCACAAACAACGGACAACAGCGGTTTCCTCTCTGGGTCAGATGGGATGAATAATTCACCAGCCAGTGGAGAACGACGTGTTGTTTTCAGCCGCCGGCGGGATGTTCCGGCACCGGTCTTAACGGCAACAAACCGAGCGCTGACCGCTAGGTGGATGAAATGGGCCAGACGCAGTTGGCGCCACCGGCCAATGAAATATCTGTCCATTACTCATGTGTGTAAGTAAACAATGCAACATCGAGTTGGAACATGTCTCGAAAGTAGTCTCCTGAGTCAAGGTGTATTCTGAAGAAAAAAATCCACACTCGAGAAAATTTAAGCACATCCTCAAATCACTCTAGGACCTCGTGGGAAATCGTGGACCTTGCGGAACGCAAGTTGTTTTGTAATGACTTCACTACAATCCCAATAATTATTGCCCTTGATGACCCGTCATAATCCACCTTCGTAATTATTCCCCCATTTTTACCGACTCGCTTTACTTTTTTTTCCCGTTCTAGAGTCTTTCGCTGGGTGTGTCCAAGAACTCCCCCAGCAGGTCCTGTGGGTAAGTGTTTGTGTGTGTGCCAAGTCATTAAGCGTACGGTCAAGAACATTAACTGACCGTTCGGGTCGGGATCTGGACGTTCTGGTTCTTAGGATGCTTTCTTCACACTCGAGCTTCCGCTCGTACACAAGTACGAAAGCGACGCTGTATGGCCCGTGCACAAGTACAAGTTAATTTTAACGTTCAATTTAAGCTACTTGCGAGAGCTAACATTGCCACCGCTGATTGCGATTTAATTAAGCGCATATTTTTACTGCAAGCTCCCGCAGACGCCATCAATGTTTGGAACGACTTTCGAACGGGACGGGACGCGACGCTTTCTTTACAACGTAAAAGCGTTTTCATTCTACTTTATTAAAGCCGACATTGGCTGTGTTTTCAGTAGATTTACTACGAACAGTCAGTCACAAGGCACAGAGATTAACCCAACTTAAAACTCATCACTCGAACGTGGCGGTTCTACTGCACTGCAAGTCCGGGACACCGCGAGATCCGGACATGAATTATTCATCGTCTCCAACCATCAGCCATTATTTGTACTCCTTTCACGTCCGCAACACACGCCCCAATAAGTAATGTCCTCCCCTCCAAGGTCATCTGACGCGCAAAAGAATGCAACAATTCACTTCTGTTTTGCTACATCAGTATGTATTGCGGAACTGGGCTCGGAAAAGAGCAAAAAAAAAACAAGTCAGCCACGCTTCAGCAACACCCAAACAACCATCGAAATCATGTCTAAATTTTACAAACAGCTGTTCCCAACGGCATAGTGAAGGTGTGTCGGCTTTTCACGCACCTCCATCCCATTTGAAATCTTCCCCGACGCACGGAAGGTGGTGCCCATCCCCAAACGCCCAAAAGCACCAACCAACTGGGGCGTGCCATAATGTCGCGACCCGTGCTGTACATTCACATGAACGACAGTATAAGCGCGTTTAATTTTTTATTTTTTTTTATTTTTGACAAAGCTCCCTGTCTCGTAGGACATGACCGATGACTGCCTGCCACAAAGCGAAGGAGAGCGAAAGATGATTGATGGCAGGCCTCCTTTCGGGATCGCCGGCGGACAAGCGAGATTGTGTTGCAGCAAATCGTATTACATTGCAAAGTAAGGCACATGACGGCCGACGGGCGAAGATGCGAGCATTGTTGCCGCGTTAATTCCGCCCGTCGATCAGGGGTTATGACGGATGGGGCGAGATGGCGGCGGTGCAGGACGTTACGAATGCGTGTCGGTGTCGCGAAAATACCGACCCTTCTCCTAACCGTACGGCGCAGTTAGTAAACAACAACGAAGATGGCACACACAACGGCATCAATTTAATTTCACTTTCATCGTTTCTTTTCTTTCTTTTTTTTTTTGCAAAAAAAAAAAGACGTCGGACATAACTTGGGCTCTGGGCACGCAAATTGCTATGCAGTGATAAGACGTCAAAAGACGTGTCCGTCCATCGCATCCCCTAACCGCCGGACCCATCATGATTTGTAATTCATGAATGAGAAGCTGCTCGGAAAGATGTCCCAAAATATGGCAAACTGTTGAGTGATCCATCACTGGGCGTTACGCTTCGAAAACTCCAACGCTGGGCCAGGCGAAATTCAGCTTTTTTTCTGCAACGGACCTGGGTAAGTGCACACACCGAGGCTGCTGTGTAGTTATGCATGCATTTGTTCCCCCGATGCCGACCCGGTCCCACGGGTCAATGGCCATCGGGGCGTGTTGGTGCGGTGGAAAAAAAACCACGATGCACGATGACAAGCCAAACGGCGTCAGAAATCGCCTATCGCGACGATCGCGAAGACGAGAACGTACCGGCGCGGCCGGCGTCGGGATCGCTTAAATAAATGATCCGCAATTTTTTTTTAGCTGCACTTTCCGGTGGCCTGTGTGCACCGCTTTCTGGCCCACTCACTTTTCTTCTCGATTTGCGAACCATTACACATTTACGTCGAAATGGCCGCACGCCAGCATAGCGCGATCGTTGCGTCCCGCCGTGTTCCTCCAGGTGGCTGGAGCAGTAAAGTGCTACACTCGCTGGGCTAGGAGAACTGTTTCACCTTTCACCAGACCTCGCATCCGCGCACCATCCAACCGGCGTTTGGAGAGGCATCTTGCAACAGAAACCACTGCAGAAACAACCCGATGCAGACGAAAAAAAATCAATTTAAACCCACGTAGTAGAGAAGAGAAGAAAAAAAACAAAATCACACAATATTATAATTATGCCACCGAAACCGAAGCGCACAAATAAACACACGTAAGCAATGGAACGCAGCGGGGACGTGCAGGAGCGGGGCAAATGCCGCGACTTTCTCCGAGATGGAAACACGCCGCAGCATAATATTCCGACCGAACCAGCGGACCCAACGTGAAGCCGTGGGCGTAAGGAAGGCAATACAAAAAAAAAGTGCTCAATTAGTGTATTAATGAACGTGCAGGAAAAATGTTATTTTCATTACTCCCCGGCTTCAACTCACCGCACTCGGCGCTTTTCTCTCGCGCGCCGCTGTCGCTTTCCGCCGTTGATTATAGTTTTTAATTTCTATTTCCTATTTCCCCCCCGAGTGTGTGTATATGTGTTACAAAATCTCGTCCAGAGGAAATGAGGCATTGGAAACTAGTTATAATTCATGTTTCTTTAAAGAAAAGTGTAAAACAGCACTGTAAGCTGTTCTATTCCTGCCTAAAATTGGTCTAGTAAGGAAAAATTAGACTATTACGAGCGTACAAAATAGCAGAATGATACGAATGAACATTAAAGAATTATTTAATTCCACCGATGTAAAGATCCAAAGATCAAAATATACTGTGTGCTTCTCACAAAAACATCCCCTTACTTGCATCATTATGCATCCCGCCACCAATAACACTCAAGGTTCTTTTTCGGTGTAAATATACGAAACAAAATCGTGGCTACTGAGTCGAGAAAAAAAAACAGTGTCACACAAGCAGATACGTGTTCCCGGGGTTTTGCTCCTCAAAGGTGGTAGTAGCAAAGCCCAGCGGGGGAATTGAATCAATTGAATAATTGATTCGAGAACATGTCACCGTCAAATCAACCCGTTTGGGAGCCCCCCGGGAAGAATGCAACCGGGCGATTTATCTTGGCGCGACATGATCCCAACCATTGATGCCGGATAAACTTTCCCTTTTCGTATTTTTCGACTGCTCCCCATTTGCGGGCGATGCGAAACGATCCTCAGGAGACTCGTTTAAAGAACGCATCGATGGTCGTACAAATCGCTCATACGCGTACCATCATCATCATCACCATCATCCTGTCTGAGAACCAATCCACATATCATCCCCTTTTGTGGAGGACATTTGAACCTCGCATGAACCAGGAAACAAACGAAAAATGTTTGTCGCCAGGGCTCATTAATGGTTGAAAGCCTCCCCCAAAGACGCAAAGCTTCCTCGACCGGGAAAGTTCATACGGGCGGCCGCCCCCTGATGTATCTAGATTTCACCCTTCGGGCGAGGGTCAATTCCGGTCGGTATCGAGTTGATTGATTTATTGGAAACAAAATTAAATTAATCGACCATCGCTAAACGAGTCGATGCACCCGCTTCCTTCTCGCTCTCTCTCTCTCTCTCTGATTCTTCGACATCGATTGATCACTTTCCCGGGCGGATCTCCCGCTTTCGTCGTACGCCTTATGCATCACCCGTCTTTTTCTTTATTACAGTCTTCCCCGCGCGTCTATGAGGGCATGGGACGGTGCGGTTGCAAACGCGCGGGTTTTATGGTGGTGGTAGCAATATTTGATTGCTGCTGCCGCGCGGCTTATTGTTGTTATAAAGCCACTTTCCCGCATCCAACGCTTCCATGGGCGCAACCTTTTGAAGGGAGTTTCGCTGCTCACGCCTAGAGGGCGGGCGGCACAATTACAACAGCCGCGGGATTTTACAGTTTGATGATCTATGCTCCTGCACAGTACATCCCAACCGATAGAACCCTACAAAATGGTTGCTAACCGTTTCTCTTTTTCTGTGTGTGTCGCTAGCAAATGATTGGACCGTAAAAATTAGGCAAAATTAAAAAATAAAATCCGCTCGGTGAGCAAACTTTCCACTGCTGGAATTTCGTCCGAATGCTTAATAGACCATCAGGCTTTTTTTTTTATTTGTTTTCAACATATTTTGTTTGATTTATGAAACGCATTAAATTTATATTAATTTAAAAAGTAAGACTAAAGAATGTCAACGATGGGGCACAACAACCAAAAGCTGGCTTTTGATACGGTTGCTATGGGATAATTTAAATGTAAATATTAACAACTGCTTCCGCACTCGTAACGCATCGCAGCGGCAATAAGAATGCAATGCCACCCGCATATTTTACTTCAAAAATTATGCAACCACCATCTGGGTTCGGTAAACGGAAGGGAGAGAATGCCCTTAATGTGAGAGGAATTACAACAGTGTTGCCGCGTCAGCTGGTAGGGCAATTTTCTCAACATAATTGTGTTTGAAGCACAATTGTAAACAGTAAAACAATGGTGAAGAACTCACACGAGTCGTAGTATCGGTCAAGATCTGAACTGAAAGCCTTTTATAATTTGTTAAAAGTCGATTCGACTTTTATCATCAGCTGTCAACTTCTCATAAAAATAGCAAGTTGGAAATAGGGTATACCTAACAATTCTCGTGTTTGTGCTTTGTAAAGCGTGGTTTCCAAGCTGAAACCTGTTCGTAAATCCCCAGTTAAGTGAGAAGTCTGACACATCGCTCAAAACATTTTTAAAACAAACATTTAAAAAGATGCTCGAATTTAAGCTGAAATTGAAATTATTTTTAAAATTAAAAATTGTTTTATTTACCTACTCTGAAACAAGCCGTTTCAATTCAACAATCAAATCATTTCACACATTCCTAATAGGAAAAAAAAGCAACACTTATTCCTGAATTTTATGAGTAATGTAAGTCATAAAGCGTAAACACTGTGTCCATTAACTCCCCAATTAATCTCCACTACGAAAAATGGGTCACTTGTCGTTCGGGAAAAAAATCAAACCAACGAGACATAAATGAAGCAATAAAGTGACTAATCGCTTAAGCTAAACATCGCCGACCATAAAACCCTCCTTCCTAATGACCGCTCGCCCGTTCTGGGGACGGTCATAGATAGTCAATAAAGCAAAGTCCACAAAGCCTCCAGACGAGACGAAAAACCTTTCACACCCTGCCCCGCTGCTGAGTGTGTGCTTATCGTTCGTTCGTGGTCGCACTGTTGGTGTGGCTCGTTCTGCACTCGAGACCCCCAAAAAGCCGTGATTTCTCACTTGAAAAAGAACCCTCCTTTACAAACTGACAACACTTGCCGGCACGTTTGCGTTTGCCGCGCCCAGCAAACCCCATTCCAAGCATGACGAGGCGAGCGGCGCGCGAGCCTCTGTTTTGTGTTGTGGTTATCTCTGGCGAAGACATCCGATGGAGATAACGCTCGCAGAGCATTCTTTCACTCAGAACCTTTTTTTTTCCTTACTTTTACCACTCCATACGTGCTTCGTGCGTGCCTGTTTGGCTCGACCTCACCAGAACCTACGTCTCTCGCTACTGACAGCGTTGTTTGGCCCCGCTGCATTGACGTTCTTATCGCAAGAACCCTTTCTTCCGATTTCTATTCTGCCTTTCTTCACGCAACCGGCACGCTCCTGCTGGATGAACCGAAGCGACCAGCGATGTCTTTTCTCGAACAAAATAAAGAAAGACAGCTTTTGATAAGTCAAAGTAAACAGTCAATAAAAGAAACGCGACCCGTGCGGAACCGATCACCTTTTGACACTTGTAGCACTCCTATCGAGGGGGAAAGTGTCTTATCACAAAACGGTCTTTTTATTACCTCTTTATTGCCCCGGTTTGTGTTGACGTTTCCAAAAAAAAAGGCGACCTACCGACACGGAGCACGCGCAAAGGCACGGCCCAACATAGGTACGACGCACCGAAACGTAACACTGCGAAAGCGAAATTTTTCAACGTAAAACCGATAAATTCGGTACACGTCTGACACCTCATTAAAATCGACGTCCAACGCACGGATCCCCTTTTCGACCCAGACACCTTTCCAAAGTCGCTGGGACTCAGGTTACCAGGATTTATTTGCAGCGCCGATTTGTCACCGCTCATTTCGGATCCGTGGGAGGCGCAAACCATCTGCACTTGGCCTCCCAAATGCAATGAAAGTAAAGGTGGTGATGAATCTCCAGTGCAAAAATGCCAGACAAACCAAATATGGTCAACGGGCTGGTTGGAAGTGCAGTTCATTCCACAAAGGTGTGACTAATTTAACTGCAATCGATGTAGGTCAACTGTTGGTGTTTACCTTAATGTCCTGTCAGCTTCAAGCAGTGTCCCTTCTCCGATTTGACTCCGAAGATCTAGCCCAAGTAGTAGTGGCAAAGCCAGTCTCCTGAAGAGTTTCTTTGTCTGCTATCGGTTCAACATAGAATCATTCCCGGCACTGCCTACCCCATTCAAATCGAACGCGGTTGCGAGACGGTTCTGGTTTGTTGAATCGATAATAACTATAACCACCAATTTAGATATTGGATCGAAAGTCTCACTGCGAGGGATGGGAAGAATTGGAAGTTCCTGGGGCTTGAGTGCGGAGGTATTATTATAACCCCACTCAAATATTGGTGCAACCGTGAGAGAGCGCTACACTGTTGGTGTGTATTTGATTTATATTGCTCGGTATATAGAGTAATGCCGGAGGGTTTATTGCCCTCTAAAACGTACACGGGCACTTGTACAAGACATATTCAGTAATGCCTCAAGTTACCAGAGATGTGGAGAGGTTCCAGCAATATCTACAGGTAACAACGAACTCTTGAAGATTCTATACATTAACTTCAAACTTTTGGCCAGAAAACTTGTAAATTTTATGTCCGATATGTCGTCCCGTTGAGGTTAGGTTGCCAAGACCGGTAGGTAAAGTTTTCTGCTATCCAAATAGCCCATTAAAACATATTTCCAGAGCAGTTCAGCGTAGGCGTTCGTTTGGTAGCCAGCCAACGACATTTAACAGGTAATGAAAGCCGAGAGTTCACGTGAGCCTCCCAACTTCTGCCAGACTAGACGGTAACCTGCCACTGCCGGGCTCCGACGCTAACTTCGCATCCAAATCGGGTAACCTGAGCTAAAAATGTTATTCACTGCCGTTATCCAATGCCTTCCCTTACCCAGCGCCTACCTGCGCCCGGAGACATAAAAATGGTCTAGAATAAAGCGAAGATTTAGGCTCGCAGCGGGGTCGCTCTGCGTCTTGCACGCCAGACAGGAAGAAGATGCGCATGAAGGAATTTCGCTTTCGCGTGCCACCAAAGGTGTGCGTAATGTAAATAAAGCCACGGCCGGCACAGACGGTGCCAAGACGATGACGACGAGAGGCATTTAAAACGCGTTGTCGTCTCGTGGAACGAAATGGAGTGTGTGTCGTGGCGTGTATATGTGGAACAATAAAAACCTGGTTCCTTCGCTAACCTGTCCTCACCTGTCCGACGCGGTTCCGCACCGCACTTCGCAGTTAGACTACCTTCTCAAGGTCGTTACCGAAATATTCTACCGGTTTTTATGGGACGACCGTTTCGTCTTCATCCACTGTTCGCATCCACGACGCGAGCGGGGATAAGACGGTCGAGCCAACGGAGCGGCCCTTTTCGAGGGCGAACTTAAAGAAATGCCAGCGAAAGTCGAAGACGAGAAAACTGTGTATTTTTTTTTGTTTGTTTCTTTCTGTAAAGCAAATCACCAGGAAAAGCCCATTCATTGCCGTCGAGACGTCTCGAGACCGTCTCCTTCGCTCGTTTACCCGCCGCCGGGGCTCGATTGTTTGCCGCATTATTATTGGGCATCGAGACGGAGCGAATGCCTCCGCACAAAACAACAATGCCCCGGAACAACTGTTGGAAGATGCTCCACCAGCGCACCGGTCAGTGCAGTAGGTCCGGAGGAAGCTTTCCCTTTTTTCACGCTCTGATAAAACGGACTCGGCAGAAAAA
>JXWZ01006651.1:0-15622 GCA_000956215.1 Anopheles farauti No. 4 | reverse complement strand
GTAAATGTTCGCTTATGTAGAACAACACTTGCACGCCGAGTTATTCGATACATCACCGGAAAGGTCTCTCTCTCTCGCTTATCTTGTAGAAAAGCTTAACCCAACGGCGGAAGCAATGGTCGGTAAATGGTGCGGGCAGTATGGCTAACTAGTCAAAAAACCCAGGACCATTACCACCGAGTACTTGCCATGCGTTGCACGCACAAATTCTTCCCATCCTGGCGCGCTCCGGGCCATCCACTGCAGACTGAGATGAAACGAAACGAAATCGCGCAATTTCTATGAAGCGCGGCGCATTCGGTTGCATCCCGGCGTCCGTCCACCGAATGTAAATGTCGCGACTGTTAAAGCTTATTTATAGCGACCGAGAGTGGCCAGCCCAGCCGAGATCAGGCAGGTCACCAGGTTTGTTTGCAACTTCTGGTAATGACCACGATGCTCCGGTGCGGCCGGGAACGCGCTCGGTACGCTCACCAGATGCAGCGAAGGTGTCATTAATGACGATTTACTTGCGCGTTCGCAAACTGTCACTATCTGCTCACCACCATCTGTCATACGGCACACATGGCCGCCGGCCGCTCTAGTTGCCATCTTGGCTGAAATTTCTTCTCCATCCGACAAGCGATTGTCATCGCCAGCCACGGCCCATTCACGTTGTCGCAGGAATCTGCACCGCCGAAATGGTGCGACTTCGTATGCCAAACACGTTCCCATACTTTATGAATGCGATTAACGCAAAACGCTTTTCGGCTGCCTTCATTCATCGCCGGTTGCGGGGCTCTTTCCCGCCCAGTTGCGAAGATTTGCCTGCAACATCCTACAGCTTCCACCCCCCCACTCCCCTCGCGCGCTTCGGTGAAGAACAGTTTTTAATTCGTACCCAACTGTCATACTTCATTTGGCAAGTTCGCTTTTTAATCAATGGATACTTTACGCTATTTCATTCCCGCTTTCTCTCTCACGATAAACACACCACCACCTAATTGTTACCTTCTTTAATGTGTGCGAGTGTGTGTGTGTGTGGGTGTGTATACATAAATGCAAAGAAATCGTGATTACTTCCGCTTCTAGTTGGTGTGTCTGTTATACGCGCCACTGTCAGTGCTGCCGTCCCGATTGGAATGAACAATTCATTTTCGGCCTTTTGGGTACATGGACGCCCGTGTTTGAGATACGTAACACACAGTTTGTGTGTGCCTGCCCGCTCGCTCGCTTTGCGGGAGAGAAAGAGAGATATGATTAACGGTTGATTTAATGGGGGAATAATACATTGACATGCGGTGGACAACGCACATACACACGCTTCGAATGTGTTCGAGTAGAGTATGCCGCCTATAAACGCATCGCAAGAGACACGACAGATGTCAAATGAGAGAACTGATGGGGTCGTTTTTTTTTGTGTGTGCGCATTTTTCTGCTGAGAGCGCTTTCCTGCTTTCTCTCGCTTTGGTCGAAGCTAATGCGGATTAATGACTAGCGGATACATCCAGATTTGAACTGTCGAGCCACGGTTGCGCGATGGACTGTGTAGTTGCTGCTAGTAGCTGACCTATCGCATTAGTTCATTCTGCGCGGTACGGTTTCGTTTCAATTCCAGTGTATTTGCAAAGATCAGTTTGCTATAAACTTACCGTTCGATCAGTGGGCATCCCGAAAGAAGTAATTTATGTGCTGCCTGTCTGGACGCTTGATTATCTCCTCGTCCAAACAAACGTCCCTTCCCGTGGCACACATTGTAAATATAACAAAAAAAAAACTGTTTCGGTGCACATGCGCTCAGTAACCACCAGCAAACCAGCTGATCGACGGATGCAAGGCCAAAGTTTAACGATCGCCGACGTATTCTTTTGGACGGTTATATCGCAGCTTTGGGGGGGGGGGAGAGAAACGAACTTCCTTTACCGGTCTTCGGAGCTCCGTCCAGTCTCTCGATCGATCTCATCATCCCCTAAACACCTGCTGCAGCTTTTGGAAGGCTTCGAGTGCGGAGCAGCAGCAGCAGCCGCACGCACACGGGCTGGTTCTGAAGCAAACGCACTGATCGAAAGGGAAACAAACGGCAAGCGAATTGGGGGAGAGTAGCAGCAAACAACAACCACAACAAGGGGAAAACAAAAAGAAGCAACCGGCGCAATAAGAAGCAACCGGCGTGTCCGGGGCAGGTTCGTCACCTGCCGCCCGCTGCGCGATGCTATCCAAAACCGCGCGCACGCGCTCACCCGCCCTCCCTCCCTCGCAGGAGGGGTACCAAAGCGCGAGTCTCCTGTTTTTTTTCCTGGCGTCAATGAGCGTTGTTTTTTTTGTGCGTGTGTGTATTTTTCGGCTCTCATCTTCATCACGTTTTGTTTGGTCGATAGGATACATTTTACGCAGCCTCTAGGTGATTTGGTCTGTTATTATTTTTTTCCAATTTTTCGTTTGTATAAGTTGTCCGTGCAGGAGGGAAAGGGAAGCGTAAGTGACTGACGAAAGGAAACGGGAAGATCGCGCACGTGCCCGTTCTCGGAAGAGATGCTCATCGCGCAGAACTTTAACAGGACGATCGTAAACCGCGTTTGATGCCAGCCACCTAGATCCCGGCGCGAAAGTCTGCAGATGTTGTGCGTCTGTACGAATCATGTTCCACTGTACCACTTGAAGTCTACCGAATACCGTCGAAGGAATGTTCTCCTTTAAAATTCATGTAAATTGGGATGTGTAATGTACAAATTTAAAAAAAAAAAATCATAAATTTATAAATCATGTGACAGCTAAAGTGAAACTGAAATTTTAAAAAAATGTAATAACTAACAAAATTCAAATAAACAATACATTTGGACCTCAAATTCTTAAAGCTGGAACATTTCACTTGAATTATACCGTATTTTACACTTTGTTTTTATTTTATTCTTTTTTCTTTTCCGAACATATATTGCCGAAAATTATATTCAAATGCTGAAAATTGTGAATATTTTTAAAACCGTCAAAAATTGCCTATTCCAATACATTAGCCTAATACCAGCCTGTGTTGCCGCATTGAACCTGTGACGGAAAACAAAAAAAAATCAACCTTCATTTGCATCCCGAAACGATCGTTAGCTCTCGCACACCGTCCCTGCATCCATACGAGCGGTGTCACCGTCTCGAGGTGCTGCCGCCAGCACGAACGCTGGAGCCGGAGCAGATCATCATCACAATTCGTTTATAATTCAATAAACACCTGTACCCGCGCCACCAGCTGATCATCATTAAGGCGGGAGGGGCGAACGGGAGTGCGGCTATTAATGCGACGGAAGTCGAAAACTGCTCGTATGGCGGGACGATGTAATGACCAGCCTCTGCCGGCAGCAGATGAGCTCGAGAGAGAGAGAGAGAAAGCGGTTAGCCGCAGCTTCTGGTGGGTAGAACGAAAGAGCGACAGAGCGGCATGCAGGTAGAGCTGGATGAGCGACGGCTCGCCCCGGTGTCGGCGCCCGCATTTGTGACCGAAAACTCAGGTTATGAGATCACCTCATTCGCTTTCTCGCTCTCGCTCCCGGTACGGGCTGCGGCGAGTCATCTAATGTGCTCGACGTGAGATGGGTTCATCTCGTTCACTGGCCTTCCTGGTCCGCCAGCTGTGACAGCTCGCTCTCCACACCGCATACGCTCCCCGTCTTCGTACGCTCAATTAGGACGGCTACAATGTGAGCGAGAAGCTGACGTCCCAGACTCGGAAGCCACCGCTCGGAATCAGCTGAGCGTGAACAGATGAGCGATCCTTTCTCCCCACCGAGACGAGCAAAGAGCACGTGCTCAGCTGCTGCTGTCCGAGATCGGGAACGAGGCAGATGAGTACATGAGCAGCAGGTGCAAAAGCCGCGCCAAGAGATGCGCACGGCGAGATACGAGCGAGCGAGAACGAAAGAATCGAGCACGTGCGCAGCGTACGCTGGTCCTGACTTCTCCACCAGACGTCTCGCCGACTTGCGCTGTTCGAGATCATCGAAATTAAGTGTGGTTTACGGGCAAACAAAGACGCCGGGGATGGCCGTGTGTAAACGTAAAAGAGTCTGGAGAACGGGTTTGGCTACGCTCAGGAAGAGATAAGCATCCGATCTTGCCTAATCTACAATCTAATGATCTACGCTGATGCATTAGGAAGACATTGAATAGTTAATTTAAAAAATTCGATTAAAAACGTAAACAAATTACAATATATTTCTAAAGTATCTAAAAACCATTGTGATTATCATGCGTAGAGCTACAGCGAGCAGGAACATTTGTAATCGAGTGACATATTTTTCAGATTTCATTTCGAAAGCAATTCATCCTCGCTTATGGCCACATTTCCTACGGTTTGGGCTATACTTTTCACCTGCCATTTTACGATTGAACTCTGCTGGCTATACTACAATCAAACATAGACCTAACTTGCTCCGCCATGGTACATCTACTGAACGCAGAGATTAACACTCTCGCACGGAGCAGTTTATTTGTTGGGTTAATACATAAATTACGCGCTAGGTAATACGAACGCACCTCGGGTGGCACCTGTCGGGGTCGGGCTTATTTGCGGGTCACGCGCCACGCCAGACACAGCATCGCCAGCGTATGATAGATAAAGTACTGCCCGATCAGCACGGCAAAGTCCGTCCGGAGGTGGCTGCTACTGAACGAGTACTGTTCGAGCACTTGCTCGCCGTTGTGCAGACAAACGCTCGGTATGATGTCGGAACACTCTGGAGTGGTGAGAAAAATGTGTTAGCATCCTGGCCCCGGGCATTGCCGGCAGTCGGCGAACCTACCAATACTCTTCACGCCATCCCATTGTGCGATCGAAATAGCCTCGCTGGCGAACATCATCCAGGAGATGAACGGCATCCAGCGCAGGTAGAGCGGCATCGACCTGCGGGAGTTAGAGTACGGGCAGTTAGTGGAGGTAGATTCCAGCAAACCCGGTGCGCAGCGTACCAGATCTTGATGAAAATGCCCGAAGTGATCATCAGGATGTAGTCGAACGGGACCAAGTAGGACATCGCTGTCGCCACCGTCGGGAAGAGGGTGGAAAAGAAGCAACCGCAAGCGATGGACACGTTCATCACCAGCACAGAGGCGGCCACGGTGACGACCAGCCCCAACAGCGTCGGTCGCAGGTGCGCCAGGAAGTAAACGATCAGGATGAAAGCACACGTCTCCAGCAGCACAAACGGCGTCTGGCGGAGAAGAAAGCGTGAATGCAAGGGGTGGATGAGTTGCGGCTGTTTATAGTTTTATGGGATATTTCAAGGCTTGTCCTCACCATGGCCAGAATGCGCGAGATGTAGAACTGCGCCGTGCTGTACAGGTTCGCTTTTTTCTCGCGCTGGAACAGCGGGAAGCTCTCCGGGAACAGCGACAGGGCGGCGTACATTGGCAGGAAGGTGTTCTCCGAGACGATCAGGAAGATGACGCCCTGCATCGCCTGTACGCCCCGCTGCGACAGCTCGATCGCGTTCGAAAAGCAGAGCCCAACCAGTAGCGCTATTGCCTGCGAAATGGAACGTAGCGTGATTTGCGTATCAAACTTGATGCCTACAAACATTTCTTTGCGCTGCGCTGACAGCAATCACGAATCCGAACAAAAACCGCACTGGAATGTGCGCCCATTAGCAGCAAACAACCCAAAATTGATAGTACAATGTAGTCGAGGTGTGTAGTGGGCACGTGGACCATAAAAAAAATTAAA
Organism: Anopheles farauti No. 4; assembly: GCA_000956215.1. Taxonomy (NCBI): domain Eukaryota; kingdom Metazoa; phylum Arthropoda; class Insecta; order Diptera; family Culicidae; genus Anopheles; species Anopheles farauti No. 4. The sequence goes on along the minus strand of JXWZ01006651.1, from coordinate 9,936 downwards.
AAAAAAAAACAAACAAAAACAATAACAGCTACCGAAAATCAATCAACGGTACCGCAAAACAGTAGCTGATACGCTTGACTTGCGCTTATCAAGCGATTGTAGTGAAAAGTAGCAACCGGGCCAGTCGATGTATGATTGCGCCCGCTCCAGCCCATCTGGCGTGTTTGCGGGGGGAACTAGCGGTAACGTGACCAGGGACACGAAACTATCGCTTGATCCGCGTGCGACGGCTGATAATAGATTTCCGAAAACAACACAAAAAATCGCCCGATGTGCTTTGTGAACGATGGAGCAAATCGGCCGGCAAAAACAACGTTGCTTGGATGCTGCGCAACTAGATCTCAGATTTATAATTTCTGCTCGAGAATTTGAAGTGTGATAGATACAATTCAACAGCGTGGAAGAGTTGGACGATCTAGTGGGCATTATTAATGAGACGCAGCTCAGTTTCAGAGCGTAGACATTAGTGGAGAGCTGGCAGTGCTTACAGTTAGATGTAATCAAAAGTAAGGTTAGGATTTTTGTAAAGTACGAACATTTTGCTTGTTGGAAAAGATTTTTACAACATTACATTTTTAGTATCTCATGCACTCTCATTATAGTTTTAAAATAGTCCTTAACGCTTTTGCATCACTCAGTGCGTGAACTTACGATTCGCTGGATGAGTTTGAAATACTGCAGGTTGGGATTGCGATGGGACTGGAGCGTGTGCCGGTACATCAGCCAGTACAGTGTGTAAAACCAGCATCGGCCCCGTTGCTGCGCCCGGTCTCGCATCGAAGTCTGGCCCGTCTCGCCTATCGCCCCCCGGTACAGCTCCGCACTGATCAGTGCCTCCTGGCGGCGGGCAACCTCGCTCGCGCTGTAGTTGTTGCAGATCGACAGGGGGCAGACCGTGCCGATTGTGAAGCCGTTGCCCCGGCTGGTGTTACTGCTGGTCGACAGGGCCTTCAGCAAGAAGTCGGCGGTGTTGTAGCCCTGTTCGCACTCCAAGCCCTGCCGCCGCAGGAACTGCACTGCCTCGCGAGGCGACCCAATGAAGCCGGTCCGGCCGCCCGTCAGCAGGATCAGGCTGTCGAACTCGTGCAGCAGCTTCTCGGCCGGCTGGTGGATGCTGCAGAGTACGGTCGTGCCGCACCGCGTCAACGATTTCATCATCTCGACCAGCTGCCGGGCGCTGTACGAATCGAGCCCGGTCGTCGGCTCGTCGCAGAACAGAAACTTCGGCTTGGACAGCAGCTCGACCGCGAACGCGAGCCGCTTCTTCTCGCCCCCGGACAGGGTCTTGCCGATGCCGGTGGAGTTGGCGATCACTGTCCGGGCGCATCGCTCCAGCCCGGTCTTGGAGAGGATGTCGGCGATCATGGCGCGCTTGCACTCGGGTGTGACGCTCCTGCCGAGCTTCAGGTGCGCCATCAGCTCCAGATGCTCCTGCACGGTGATCCCGTCCGGCAGCAGCTCGTCCTGGTAGATGTAGCCGCTGATATCGTACATGTACGGCCCGATCGGTCGTCCATTCACGCGTATTTCACCGCTCGTGCTCATCGTGTCTGCGGTGGTAACAGAGGGAGAGAACATTGGTACGCGTATCTGATGGGTCGTTGCCCAACTCCCCGCTTACCATTCATCCTGTAGGCCAGCGCGGACATGAGGGTCGTCTTACCGGCCCCGCTCGGGCCCATGAGCGCTACCAGCGTGCCCGGTTGCAGCGTTCCGCTGATGTCGCTCAACACCGGAAGCCGTGAGCTAGTCTTCGCGCTCGGCGTTACTGTCAGGTTGTGCCAGATTAGGGTCACCTCCGCCGGCGCACCGTCAAGGTTATCAACAGCGCTGTGCCCCGTCCGGACGATCGTCTCCCGCGCAGTCATATTTGCCCTCGGTTTCGCGTACCACAAACCGGAGATCTTTACGCTGGGAAGAGGAAAGAAATCGTAATCGTTAAAAAGCTCATTATCAATCTTGTGCTTTTTTGAGCTGCTACTAGTACAATGGACAATAATGGACTGTTACTGGGACTGACCGGTCGTCGCGCATGACCGGCTTTAATCAACGCAAATTTCGCCGAAAAATCACGCAATCGAAAACAAATTATGCATTGTGCAGGACAGGGAACGTGGCCCGTTTTGCAGTGCAAACAGAGCAGCGTTTGCCCCAGCTAAAACAAATGTTGGCAAAAGGTTACACATTTGGCATAGAACTGATTTCGGGAGCATCACACAGACACACTAAAGGGGATACTCATGAGGCGTACCTGACCTGCGCCTTATCGGTTTACGAGCAAGCACGTTGATAGACAACTCAGGCGGTACTCAGCAGAAGTACAATCGGAGAAACGTGATAGAAATTTTAAAAAGTCATCCAACAAAAATGATTTTGACAATTCGATCGCAGAAATTAGGAACGTCGATATAAGCTCGTTCTAGTGGGTTCGGCCAGTCAATGAAGCAAACTTTAACCCGTAACAAACACTCCCGAAGAAACATTTTGCTTAGCTCAAAATAAAGTTCGAACGTCGTCACGATGTTCTCGGTACAACTTCGTAGGAACTGAAGTGAAACGCAATTGAATTATGACGAGCTTAGATTCACTACTATCTCCACAAGTGTTTCTCAGTCTTGCTTGACATTCGCGTTTCATTCGATTTTCAAGTTACTGCTGTCGTCAAACCTCCCGGGATGTCATGTTTTTGTAAGTATAAATAAAAACAACGAATTTCACTCTGGGTTTCACGAAGTGAATATTGTTGTTTTTATTTCTAAATCGTTAGAACACTAAAGGTATTATGATAATAGAACAAAGAATAATCAAGTCGGAAAGCTGTTAATATGTATTGAACGTAAAATGTAAATACAATATTTCAGCCCCATGGAAAATCCCGGCCGAAACAGTGGAGTTATTTTTACTTTACAGGCTGCTCTCCTGGCATTTGTTTTTTGTTTGATTGAAGAATAAGGATTTTACTGTGAAATTGATTGTGGCTAAAAAAAACTCACTTGAATCTGTGAATTTATACTGCAACGTCAACAGGTCAAAAATTGATTTCGATGGCGGCTACTGGTTCTAGTGTTGCTTCGGTTCGATCAGGTTGCTTTTCATGCCATATGGTATTATTTCACATACACATAAAGGAACAGCCACGCGCATCACGTCACATAGCCACGCACACCGTTGCTACTGACGATCTGTCGTCGATAAAACGTGCACTAAATGCCGAGATCGCCCATTTTGTGCTTTCTCGTCTCTAGGCACAGGTGGATATGTCTCTGCTGCGGCTGGACCGTACGCGTCGTCAGATGGATTCGGGAAGAGATAAATAAAACACACACAAAAAAAAACTAAAAACTTCAACGCTTAACACCTCAAGTGAGGCCGACGTCACTGCAGGATTCTGGTCCTATTGTCTGGTTGCCCGAATAGGATCCGACTGTTCTGGTCAGTTGTTTAGCCTCGACTAGTACGGCACGAGCAAAGGACGTCGTTGCATCCTGTTAATCACCTCGCGCCCAGCTTATCATCGGGCGTGCTGCCGAGGTGCCCATATTTCGTTATTGATTAGGATTTTGACTGCTGTGCTTCGTCCATGCCTTTCTTTTTGAACAGTGAGTGCTGGGCAGGACAAAATTTTTTAATTCGTGCAGGCGCGTTTTGTCGAAACTGTCAAGAAAACATTCATTGCCGTCACTAAACTACTACGAAGAATTTTAAATATTGTTAAACTAACGTTAAATTTAAGATGAACTAAAATTTTCAATTTTGAATTTAATTTAATTACGTTTTCCGATCTGCGTGTAAGAAATGATTTGCGTATTCCAACAGTAGCAGTAGCAGTTTTGTTGCGAATTTTCATGAATGTTTTTTAGTATTCGGTTCCAGAAATTGGGTAATTATTCTTAATATTCCATAATTTATTGAAAATTTTCCTTTATATTATAAATAGGCATAAAACCCAAAGCGTACCTTAATTTGTGTTTTACCCTCGACCACATCCCTCGTGCGTACTAGACTAAGCAATGGAACATATCGGTTCCTATCTTGTGGTTTCATCTACCAACTTAGAAAAGCTGGTTGATTAAAGCGAGCTGGCATGCGTCGTGCACTAATGCACTAACTCACGATCTGAAACCTTCTTCCCCTCAGACTGATATTGGTGCACACTGATTACCCGCGATGATTTATTAGAACGATTGCATACGAAAACACTTGATCACTACATTGCCCGGACCGTCCATTAGTCGTGCTTAATCATTTCCCGTAAAATAAATTGTGTACCCATCGCGTTGACCCTTCCCGGGAGCGTAGCTGCCTTGGGCTCGGGAACTCGCCAAATAAAATCTCAGGTCAAACAAACAGCATCAACTAAACTCAAGTATAATTTCCGACAGCGTAACAACAGCGAAAACGCCGAAAAAACATTTTTAACAAACAATCCACGCATCAAACGAAGCCAATCACAGACTAAGCCGCAAGTAGAAACAAAACTGTACGGCAGCAAAAAGTGGAATGCTCAACTCGTGCTCAGACTGTCGCGAATTAGGTTTGAATTTTTATTTAATTATGTTTTTTTTTCGTGTGCTCTCCTAACATTCTTATTCGTGCGTCACCTTCTTCCGATCGGCCGATCGACGCGAAATGCAATAAAAACCACAACCTAGACCGAATGGTTTTGGATTGTTACCCGTCAGAACCGGCTTATCACGGTCCGCCGAGAAGGCCAAGGCAACGCGTGACAACGGGCGCACTTTGCCTGGGCGCGGGACTGATAAGCGCGGGAAAGTTAGGAAATAAAACATTAATTAATCAGGCAGTGAGCCAGGTCGCGTGCCTCTGCTGTCTTGTCTACTAGCAACAATATATGTGGGACACAGGACGCTGGAGCACAGTACTTTCACAGCTGTATGTTTATAGATGTCGAATTGATTGAAGTCAACACAATAAAAATATATAGAAATTTACGAAATAAACAAAATACACTTTGCCCTCTGCTTCGACCACAGTGCCATGTATCTGTGGAATAAGCGAGTTAAAAATTGTTATAAAGTGTGAAAGCGTCCCTCTTCACACTCACACACATCGAAACGCATACCAAATTCTGATTATGAACGGCGGTCAATGTACCGACCGATACGATTTGCCTATCGTGTTCGTATGACCCGTGTGGCGTTGCTCTCAGCTTCCAATGATTGTGTCGATTTCGTCTCCCGAACGATCGTGTAACGATATAGGTTATAGAAAATCTATCGATTACCTGACTCCTCTTCCAAATTCTAATGCCACCAGCGGCGTCAGGTAGTGTGAAAGGGAAAAGAAAGAAAGGTAGAGAGCGCAAGAGAAAGAGAGAGGAAGAGAGAACAGATTGTTTTTAACACTAAACGTATCCAGGCAGGTCATTTGAACCTAAACGAGATTTTGATTATTTTTATTTTATTCTAATTTATTGTAGCAAAATGTTATGGTAGCTGGTTTGCCACAACCGCACACCAATTATTTATGGATCCAAAAATACCATCAACGCAAAACTCATGCAGGTTTTTGGTTTATTAATAAAAATGCTCAACTTTTTAACGTAGGAATATTCCTGCGACTATCAGAAGTATGGATTACTTTGAAAAGCTCGACGTAAGAAGTAGTCAAAATTTTATTTTATTTCCTCTTTTATAAAATTGACGGTGCATAAATGCCTAAAGTAGATGTTTAATTTATGAATTACCAGTTTGGTCGTACTTCTCAAAATTGATGGGTCAAATGACACCTCATGATGCTGGACAGAATTGAACAATATCGTACTACATGATGGTAAAATAATTCATTTGGAATGTTGGCCCAAAATCCTGACATGAAGGAGACGTTCCAGAGAAAGGGGACCATCGTAACAGAGCGTAGAAGCTAAACAGTAAACAACTCCTTCTGTATGTGTTCAGAAGTGGGAGATTGTTTTCGGTGCCAAAGTCGATTTTAATTACCGTTAGTTTCTTCGCTTTCCACACACACACACACACACACACACACACACACACACACACACACACACACACACACACACCACACTGCACCTTCCACAATCCTCTCGCATTCACCTCCCTCGATAAAAAAAAGGGAATGAAACAGACACCCACGACAGAAGAAGTAGCTCTGCACGCATCATCAGCTCATTACTCATTCCGAATCGAATCAATCGATGTTTTCACCACCTTCCATAGGACGGTGCGTGCCTATTTCTGATACGTACCGCTTCGTCGTGCGTTGAAGATGCGTCGTGGTTTAACATTCTACCACTTCCACCCTTTGCTCGGGCTTTAGGAAGACGGGTGAGTCTGAGATCCCGGCTATAGAGCGGTCGTCCCCATTTCTCCTCCCCACGAAAGTGAAAAAGCGGGAAGCTCTCCTCGGGAGTTGCGTGCCGGACGTCGTTTGCTCTACGTCGCGGACGGTGGAAAGCAATCCCAAGCTTTTTTTTTATTCATATCGAAAGTATTGAACGGATGACAAAAGAAGGAGAGACCGAGTGGATCATTCCGGGGAAATAATAAATAAGCCTATTAAATGCAGAAGCTGACTGCTGTATACGTGCTCCGTACGTGAAGCACAAGCTTAATGAAGTCGGTGCTGGGTCATGCAACCGTTTGGCCTCGACGAGCTGCTGTATCTGTTCTGTGTGTCTTACTCTCTCCTGGCTGAATTCCCGAACTGCCATCTACTGACGAACACGTTATACCGCTCTCGTGTCTGCAGATCCTGCAGAGATCCTCATACCAGATCTCCGAAAATAGCTGTCCTCTCTCGTGAGAAGTTTTGCCGTGAGATGAGCTGGGAGTAGCCACGCCCCTTTGCAGATCTTCGCTACGATTGGGTCAGCCAAGCTATCACGTGGGATGCTGGGCGCGCTGAGAGGATGCTACACTGATGCTGTGATTGGCTGACAAAATTTCGGTCACTCATACTCCTATTCCCGTGTGTTCTGCCACTCTTTATATCATTCTCGTTCGACGTTTTGAACCGTCAGATTTTAACAAAAAATTAGTAATAATAGAAACGATGCATTAAAAACATATATATCATAAACTAAACCCTGGGCTGAGAAATTTTTAAATTCATTCCAGACCATAACTATGGGTTTGTACCCTATCATTTTCATTTTTGTACCCTATCATATAATTGCTTATCATATATGCAACGTTGTAAGAAATTGTTTTTGGTTGTACAATAATAAACTTATTCCATCTTCCTCGGAAACTAGGTCAATCAAAGCTATTATTGGTTAGTTGGTAAATTTTCGTGGAGAAACTATTTTTTCGATAATTCAAAAAGCAGGTGGAACAGTAAAAACATTGTAATAAATCGTGTACAACATTTTAACTCACGTACAAATTGAAAGCAACACAAAATGGGCTTGGTGAGTCTTTAAATCACTATTTTTCAATTTATTCTTTGTTTTAAATTTGAATTTTTGAATAAAAATATCGCAACTGCTTCTTTGGCGGAACGACTGTGTTTCCAACCAACATTGTTAGATGAAAACATAGTGGCTATTCTTTGTAAAAATCAATTCAATTAGTTCATGAAAATAACTCTTTTTCTCGATTATAAAGAGATCTAGTTTTGTGATTTCATTCCCGAGTTATAATTGCATATTCGAATAGAAACAAAGCTAGAAAAGTTTTAAAACGAAAATGTTTGATTTCCCGTACAAATGGTCATGAAGGTGTGAATTTGTTCATTGAAACAATTTTATAGAAATCGAACGCTTTCGATCGTTCGAATTCATATGCGTCAGTGTGGAATATACCAAAAATGAAAAGCTCACGATACAGCGACCTCTACCGGTGCGCTGGTAAGCTTTCGCGGAAAGCTTTACATCGAGAAGTTGCAGGAGCTTGCAAGCGCCATCTTTCAAGCGAATTTCATCATTTCGACGTGCTTTCATCGTCACCTACCGATGTTACAAACAAAGGAAAACCACAGGATAAACGAATTTAGCGTAATATATTTCGATTTCATGCGTGTATTAATACGTGTTCCATTACATTTCGTCCCCGCCGTTCCTTTCGAAGGACACGGCACAAATATAAAACATCACTTGTGGTATGGAAATAACATAGATCGCCCGCGCGTTTCGCCCGTGGAAAACGAATTATGTTGCTGCTACTGCTTGTCTGCTCTTTGGCGGAAGTATCGATGTTGGTTTCGCGTGCCAAACAGTCATCCTAGTCCCATTCGCTGTCCGCCTGGAGCCAGTTCGCGGCGAACGGTTTGTCGAGCGAACGGATCATCACCTCCCCGCAGTACAGACAGTCGGACGATATGATGGCCTCGATTTCGCTCTTCAGTTTCTCCTTGTGTGAGACGGTTGGTAACGTTGCTGCTGCTACTGCCGAAGATGGCTCGACAGCACCGGCCGCGGAGCCGGCGCCACTTTCGGCCGCGTGCTGTACCGAGGCCAGGTTTTGTTTCAACATCGTCAACCGTGCAGCCTTCGCGGGAGCTGAGAAATATTTTAATAACGTGATGTTAGAATCTTTGAATTATGCAAACTGTTTCGGGAAATATTTGTTTCGGGCGAAATAACCTTCAACATGTTAAGTATTCTGAACAAATCTTAATAACATTAACAGAAATCCAGTATTTTGTCTAAAAATGTTGTTGCATTAAATCGTAACACGCACATTTCAGATCAACATCCAAAAAATAATAACCAAAAACTATATAAAATGAACAAAACTTTCTCACACACTTACTCAGAAATGGGACCAGCTGCCGCTCGAGACAATCAGCATGGAACTTATGGCCGCAGTGAAAAACGACGAACGGTTTCTGCATAAGGTAGGTGCTGCAGATGGCGCATTGTTCCTGCGCCCCGATCGTCACCGACCGGCTTCGGAACAACTGCAGCTCCTGGCGCACGCGGTTTGCCGACTTGGCCGACTCCTCCATATCCCGGCGCTGCTCCTGTATCTTCACGTTGTACTCCTTCAGCGACCGGCAGATTGCCTCCTTGAAGTGGTCGATGCGCTGAAAATCGGAGAAGAACGGCAGGAGGTCCTCGATGCGCAGCAGCTGATCGCACTCCTGCAGAATGCCGAGCGCTCGCTGCACCTCCTCGTCCTTCGTGCCCCGTATCTCCTGCTCGGCGATCAGCAGCCACAGCCGCTTGCGGAGCACCCGGTCGGTTGGTTGGGCGGCCGTTTGGCGGGCGAGCTGACGAGCCAACTCCGGCTCGGGGAGCGTCAGCGCTAATCGGACCGCCTGCATCCACATCTCGAGCAGACAGTGCAGAAACACGCTCGCCGGCCGAATGTCGTGCCGGAGCGCGATCCGGAGCGCGTAGTGTGGATCGTAGTGGACCATGGCGGGGTCGCGACCCTGTGACTCGAGGAACGGCAGCAGCCGCGTCGGGAAGTGGACGCCGTACAGCTGGATCAAGTAGTTGTGCAGCGCCGGTTCGAGGCAGCCGCGCGAATGGATGCAGTACTCGAGGTAGCGCACGGTCTCGTGGGCATGAGCGGCCGTCTCGAGGCAGAGCAGGGCCGGCATCAGGCGCACCGGATCGAGCCGGAAGCCCTGCCCGATCAGCATGGCAACGGTCGCTGCCGGCAGCATCTCCATAACGATTGGTGCGTACTGGTAGACGAGATCGGGGCGCGTCTGGGCGCTCAGCACCGCCAGTGCATCCTCGTACCGGCCCTGGTTGATGTACTGCTGGATGACCGACTCATAATCCCGGTTGATCGTGGTGAGTGCGGTCAGGTTGTGTGTGTCGCCGTACGACGCCATCAGATCGTAGATCGCGGCCCGGTACCGGCGTACGCACGCCATCACCGGTCCGCTCGCCATGAACGCTTCGAACTGCTTCTGCAGCTCAGCAGCCCCGGCACCGCCGCGCTGATGCGACAGCTCCACCAGATACAGCTGCACGATCCACACGATCAGCATCGTAATTTG